>JASANF010020428.1:0-135190 GCA_030248245.1 Trissonchulus sp. WLG1_4 | reverse complement strand
GTTAATCCTTTGACGACCAGAGGTTCTCTATCTAGGCAGCCAAACTTTGACACCTTCCAGTTTTATGGCCATTGTTCGAGCTACGTGCGTCGTAGAGAGCTGGCGAAACCACCATTCGATAGACAATTTAATGGTGAACAAAACATAATCAGTCGACTAAGGGTCTAGGACGCACCGTTTTTGTGTTATAAGCGCTCAAAGATGAAAGTTTGTGCAAATTTTGCGCCATCGCTCAGGCATAATATGTACCTCACCCTAGAGTATTAACACAGCAACCGTGCGCCTATCATAGTTGACAGCTAAAAATAAACTACAATTTCCGCTCTATCTGATGCACAAAAAGCAGACTGCCAGAGTTGCGATCAAATATCATAATGAGGCTGGAAAGAAAATACTACTTTTGCGATGAAAAAAGGTCAAATTTTCACAGTGCTTAATCAAGCATAGGTTTTGTTGTGTGGCAGCAGGACTAAAATTGGGCCCATAAATGCAAAGATCTGCGATTTCTGAAAAAACAAGTCGAAGATCAGTTGACTAGAATAAGCTAGCCAAGATTTATAGCCTCTTTTACGGCATCCACCATGTGTGGTACCTGAGGTTCCCAATGCGAGTCAAAGGGTTATAGGAAAAACTGATAAGTAAAATTGTGGGTCCAAAAGCTCAAAAATAAGCGATTTGAAGCAGACTTTACTAAAAAAGTTGAACTATACCGAAATTTCTGCCAAATCGGCAATTCACGATACACTGGTTAATCCTTTGACGACCAGAGGTTCTCTATCTAGGCAGCCAAACTTTGACACCTTCCAGTTTTATGGCCATTGTTCGAGCTACGTGCGTCGTAGAGAGCTGGCGAAACCACCATTCGATAGACAATTTAATGGTGAACAAAACATAATCAGTCGACTAAGGGTCTAGGACGCACCGTTTTTGTGTTATAAGCGCTCAAAGATGAAAGTTTGTGCAAATTTTGCGCCATCGCTCAGGCATAATATGTACCTCACCCTAGAGTATTAACACAGCAACCGTGCGCCTATCATAGTTGACAGCTAAAAATAAACTACAATTTCCGCTCTATCTGATGCACAAAAAGCAGACTGCCAGAGTTGCAATCAAATATCATAATGAGGCTGGAAAGAAAATACTACTTTTGCGATGAAAAAAAGTCAAATTTTCACAGTGCTTAATCAAGCATAGGTTTTGTTGTGTGGCAGCAGGACTAAAATTGGGCCCATAAATGCAAAGATCTGCGATTTCTGAAAAAACAAGTCGAAGATCAGTTGACTAGAATAAGCTAGCCAAGATTTATAGCCTCTTTTACGGCATCCACCATGTGTGGTACCTGAGGTTCCCAATGCGAGTCAAAGGGTTAAAGATAGGCTCCTCGGCTCCTCCCCACCCAATCTGTCCTGAGATCCTCCCTATATACTACTTACCTACTAGTACATTGTGAGAAATAATGCAGCAGGCAGTGTTAAAATAGAATGCGCCCGCTCGTGCGCCCGCTCATGCTCCATGGCGCACGCGCCCTCGTGTGAACAGGCCTTAAACTATTAAGCTAAGAACGTTCAGCGGATACTTGATAAACTCAGATCAAATAGGTACTTTTCAGTCAGTCTCTCGATGGTCGCGCAATATTTCAGATCCTTCCAGACGAAATTAAAGACGACGAGGCATTTATTCTGGAGAACTCGATGTACGATCGACCCCTTTTCGGTCCCTCAGGAATCATCACGCTTGCCCTGAAACAAATCGACGAAGCGGCAATCGCTGCTTGGCCGCCGAAAGAACGAAGACAGTCCGACCTGCCACCACTGATTGCTCCCTTTATTGTCAAAGAATCTGCTTTGTAACGAAATCTGTTCTGGTAATGTTTCATGTCGTGATGACGTAGTAAATCTTACCCAAAAGAATGGCATGCAATGGCGTCAGTTAACTTAGGCAGTACACAAAAATCACTATGCTTTGGTGTAGACCTCGCAGTTCCCGACAATCTCATAGAAGCTGTCATCCAACAATAACAGCCTATAATGTAGCTAAATTGTATCAAGCTAGCTACAATAAGACTAGGTAAAATCCAGCCCACGCCCCAATTCGACCCATTTGGGATTGGCGCTGGATTGTACAGAATTGGGGCCGGGGCTGGATTTTACCCAGTTGGGGCTGAGGCTGGATTTTACCCAGTTGATGCTGGGACTGAAGTTTACATAGTTGGGGCTAAGGCTGGATTTTACCCTGTTGGGGCTGGGGTGGACTTCACCCTGTTCGGGATGTGGGTCTGGAATTAACCCAATATGGGGTTGGATTTTATCCACTGTGACAATTAGGGCTGGGGTTGGGTTTTACCCACTTGGGGCTACGCCACGTAAAATCTATAACCTAATCTCTCTATAAAACATTAAACAACCTCTACGTTAAAACGCGCTCTGTGAATGCCACCCAGTGAGTTCAAACTGCGCAGAGACGACGTATATAATGTTGAACACGTTTATTAATAAGTTATAAGTAACGAATAACAAGGAACGTGGGAATATAATATAAAATGTGCAATAAACGAAAAATGGTAATACTAAGACAGATTCAATACATGCAAACCTGGCTGATTTACCTCATTTGCATAAAGTCTACCTTGCAGTGATGTACTTGAAAAGTGCTACATTGCGGATCACTCAAAGTTAAAACTAGCAAATAAATCCTAAGCTAGATTAAAGCAGGATCGATTTATCAAAAATGCTGAGCTGAATATAAAAAAAATAAATTCCTACTAAGTTCACGAAAGTTTTCGATTTCTTTGGAACTGAAAAATTT
Organism: Trissonchulus sp. WLG1_4; assembly: GCA_030248245.1. Lineage (NCBI taxonomy): Eukaryota > Metazoa > Nematoda > Enoplea > Enoplida > Ironidae > Trissonchulus > Trissonchulus sp. WLG1_4. The sequence continues at coordinate 132,385 of JASANF010020428.1, read as the reverse complement.
ACATTTATACCAACAACTAAAACAGTTTTGAAGATTATAAATAAGAGTACTGCTATGCAGAAGAGTGTTTTTAAATGGTTTAGTCAAAGTAAATAAAAGAATTGGCGAAATTATGTTCTTAAAAAACAAACTTTTGCTAACTGAGTTTTAGTAACAAAAATAGCAAATAAAAAAGCACATCTGTGTGAAAACAAGTCAAGTTTTTCAAAAACTGAAATGCGTTATTGCATCTCAAAATTTTTATATATTATCAGATGAATTAATTCGGACTAGACACATAAATAATTATCAAATTAAGGCACAACTTATCAAACCTAACAAACCAACGAACGTTTTGAATTACATGTACATTCGGACAAAACTCATAGATAACTATATATATATAGCTATGAAAACACAAAGGAAGGAAAAAGTCAGTTATGGACCAAGTGACAATTTTGCCAATAATTTAATATTCGAAATTAATCTTCGTGCCAGTGTTACATTTAGTAAAATCAAATCTGTTGCATTCTATGCATTTTTACAAGGGTTCATTGGAAAATTCTGTCCTGGCCTGAATAGGGGTGTTATGGGCAGGGTTTTTTTTTTCAAATCCGAGACTGCGTCCATTTTGCGTCCCGTTCATAAAAATTGCGTCCCACACAATGACAGTGCGTCCAGGTGGTACCGTAAAAGTCTTGTGTTTCTATCGGTGCATACACTACGTTATTAACGTCATTGACATTCTAGGTGACATCACCGATAAGTGGGCTGCCCAGAAAAAAAGGGGGCATTGAATGACTTCTATTTTCTGTTATGGCTTAAATTGCATTTTTTGTAATTTTAACAAATGGATTAGCTTAAATGTAAGATCGCTAAGGCACAGAGTTGCTGAGATCTGGGTCTGGGGGCGGCACCGCTCAGAAAAGAAATTGGAGAATTTTTCAATTTTTAGGTCGAAACTGCTCGACTGTACGAACTACATACATTACAGTGACATATCCACAAAAAAAATTCGGGGGAATGACTTTTCAATTATTTGTAATGGATTAAAATGCACTTTTTAGCAAGTACACGCTTCACAAATGCAAGATCACTAAACCGCATAGTTGCAGGGGTCTGGGGGCGGCAGCCCCCAGGAGAAATTGGCGACTTTTCCAATTTTTAGCCTAAATTATTACAACTGGAGAAATTTTTTCGGACAAAAACTAAATCAAAAGATCGGAACGTCACATCAGACAGTCTATTACACAAATAAATGCAGCATGATGTACTCGTGTATACATACATAGTCTTTGGCGAAATATATCGAGGAATAGTAAGCCACAGCACCAAGAAAAGAAATTGGGGGTAAATTTTGATTTTTAGGCCAAATTCGGTCAATTGGAAACGTATCGGAAATTTTTTCTGCATCCGCAGCTGAAAAAGTTTAGGCCAGCTGGCCTCAATTGCTGAAAAAATTTAGGCCAATCCCGAAAAATTTAGGCCATGGCCTTAGCTATGGCCTAAAAAAACTCAGGATGAAAGATAACAGCAATGAATATATAGTAACCCACAGAGTTGCAGGTGTCTGGAGGCGGCAGCCCCAAGACAACTTGTTCGAGAATATTTTCATTTTTAAGCCAAATTAGGTCAATTAGAGACATCGGAAATTTTTTCTAGCCGGCCATAAAAACCAAAGGGTGGTCTAGCGATGTCGAAAACCCTAGTAGCTACTCCAAAAGACTCAGGTTAGTACAGCCTACAGAAGAAAATTGAAAATTTTTTAGATTTTAAGGTCAAACTTGGTCAATTGGAGACGTATTGGAAATTTTTTCTTACGATCCGGATTCCGGGCCACCAGCAGCTGCACATGGCCTTTATACTGGGGTTTTTTAGTCAGAATTCCAAAAAAATCACTGCGTCCCGTTTGCGTCCCGCTAAAAAAATTTGCGTCCAGCTGAATGTCATTGCGTCTGGACGCACTGTGGGACGCAAAAAAAAAACCATGGTTATGGGGCGCTTTACCGGCTACTGAAAAAGCGGTGGGGTAGCTGGGTACCCCCTACCAGTGCCTCTTCATGAGCATCGACATTTTAGCTTATACAAAAATTTGAAGGTGTTTTATGTATATAAGTGATCATTTAGCAATAATCCTGCTGTCACTAGTCTTGCTGAAAAAATGGCAGGTTCTTATCTCATCAGAAGAGCAGAAGGTTAACACACGCAATCAAAGAAACAGCTAACTCTAATCACTACTGAATGCCATTCAGTTAAGTTAACATAAAAGGAAATCGATCTACACAAACATATTTTATATAGATCTATCTTCAATATATTATATATATTACAAACAAAGCATGTACGTATCCCGAAATAAACCGAATGAATACTATAAAATCCGAATAAACAAACCTAAACAGAAACGTGCAAAATATAAAATATATGTATATTTTGATTCCCACACATACGTACGTACACAACAACAATAACGAAGCATAAACACATATAAACCATCGAATTCTGAAGAATCATTTTCTGGAAAACCAATAGTTTCAAAGACTGCCTTCTGTCATGGTACTTTTTGCCTAGACGCAATAATAAACTAATTTATTCAGGGTTTTAAATTTTCTTAGCAAAGAAAATGAAAGTTTAGCATTAAATTCAATAAAATGCTAGCTATCGTTTTTTACACAATGGCTATCGCTCTCGTGAAATTTGACCACGCCAAACTAATGCAAAAAAACAGGGAACGCCGGAACCAGGACAACCGAATCTAAAAAAGTACCGAAACCGGCGGAACCAGATCAAATTCAATGGAAAAATTCTGCCAAACAAATTTCGACCAATAAAAAAATCATTCAGTAAATGCTCGAATTCGAAACTATTATGGCGTTAAGCACAGACGAAATAAAACAAATATCGGACAAGCAAGACAGCTCTGCACAGCCAAATCTAAACAAAACAGAAAGCCCGGTTCATACTTGTCCTTTATTCCTGAAAAACTTTGACCACAACCTTTGGTAAACTTTTCACGCCAGCTGTCCTAAAGGACAAGTATGAACCGGGCTTTACGACGTAACTAATTACGCAACAAGGGAAGGCAATCCATTTGCGACAACATAATCACTCAAACAAGTTACGTAATAGCATAAAAATTATGTTATACGAAGCTACCCTTCCGACTTTTCGTTTATGCAGAAATTTTATCCAATCATCCTACGAATACTAATGTGTGTGTGTGTGTGTGTGTGTACTGTATATATATATATATATATATATATATATATATATATATATATATATATATATATATATATATATATATATATATATATATATATATATATATATATATATATATATATATAGTGTTGTTAAGCGGTCCAGACAATACTTAGTGAAATTGTAAAATTGAATACACAGTATTCTATAATTTATATAGACGATTCGCTGACGCTTGCTTAAATTTCAGCATAATTTATACACAAAAAAAGCTGTAATGGCAAATTTTTACGTCAACTGCTTGCATATGAAGAAAAACAATGGAAATTGGAAACGTATATAATCAATATGCACAAGAAAAATAATAGACGAGAATAGTCTGTCAATAAAAATAAGAGAACTTTAAAATACAGTCAAATTTCCTTTTTTAACTCTGTCCACGGATTCTGAATGGCTGCGAGAATGCCGAAATCTGAAAGAATGTAAAAAATAAAAATATTTATAAAAAATAGAAAAAAAGCGAAGCAACAAACACTTACACACTTACTTGCATAATATGTAAGCACTAATAGTTTAGTTTCGCTAAACACAGTGCTAGTCCTCCTTATGTTGAAATTAAACTCACTACTAATTGCTTTTAAACTAAAACATAAAACTATTATGTAAACTAAATTTATTAAATTTAAACTAAATACTATTAATAAACCGAAACACACCCGAAATCGGCAAATTTCAGTGTAATAAAACAAACATATTGTCCTGTTACTATTTTTTATAATAAAATTGACTATCCACCAAACCAAATTTTGTATAAGGACTTCAGACTAGTTTTGGCGCTAAAGCTGACATTCCTAATTTCACCAAGTTATTAAGATATGACAACTGTTTATTAGGCGTATCAATAAGACTGTTACCGTTAATTTAGAATACATACTGTTTCTCAATATCAACATACTAAACCAATATCTTGTATTGCTAAACAAGAAAGTGCGAACGAAAGCTGTTGGACACAAAGAGAAAACAGGTGGCGTTATTTTAGCCTTGCTGTACTCTTGAGTCGCAGAAGTCATGCCACTAAATAAACAAGTGACGCAACTATTTTTTGCCAGACTTCAGTAAATATTTGATGATAACCAGGAAATCTTCTTACCAAAACAATCGCAATGACGCAAGAAGGCAAGCGAATCTGATTTAGCTACTGCGTATGCGTTCACGGCTAAATTAAACAATAACAATCATTATTACACAATTATATATAGGAAAAATACAAAAATTCCAGATCTGATCACTTCTCAAAACAGTCATATTTTACAATACCAAAATCAGTACATTATTATTAATCTACTTTTAAAATATTCGGCAACCTATTCTGAAATAGACATTAGATTCAACAGCTGTAGTCGGCACACGGCACAAGATGTTTGTCTATCGACAACTTAAGGCCAATTCCTAAAATGGATTAAACGGATTAGATTAAAATTTGTTTTGCCAATAACTCATGACATCGTTTATGAATTTATACGAAGTCTGCGATAGCTATTATTTGTAGCACCTACCGCTAGTACACAAAATTTTTTAAGTCTACGGTCTACCTCAACAACGACATAAATTATTAGGGATTAGGCAAATAAATTTTAATCTAATCCATTTAATCCATTTTAGGAATTGGCCTTTAGTGATCATTTGAGTACTTTTTAAAAATTGTCACAAAACCCGCTCGCTACTAATGTAGCTTCATTACTCTACTACGTCTTAAAGTTGAGAAGTTGTCTGGTTCAAACGTCAGCAGATTAATTTTCACTGTGTTTTAATAACGATATATAGACCTACTAAAATAACATACGCTGATAGGCTTTGAGATGGTTGTTTTGGTTTAAGGCTTTCTAGGACAATACAAAGTTAGGTGCTGGAATTTCAACAACACACAGCCAGACCTAACTTGCACTTTAACGCTCACTTTTGCACGACTTTCAAACTTCTGTTTAGTCTTGGTTAAATAAGACCAAAACTTGCTGGTCGCAGTGGCCAACTGTAGTCTTTGCAAAACTTCTAATTCTCGACCGATTTGCATCATTTGCGTCACCATTTTCATTATATAGTCCAGACATATTATTATAAAAATGCCCTTTCACCAAGGGCAGCAGTGTGGGTAGAATAGGAAAGTTGGCTGATCTATAGCGGAAAAATGCTAATAAGCTTATTAAACAGTCGGGACAAGTTTTGCAGCAGAATAGGGAAACTCAGCTTGCTAAATGAAGCGGACAAGAGTTGCGTCAGAATAGCAGTCGCCCTGCGACACGTTAGTGCTTTCTGCACCCTATTCGCGCGAATAATTAGGAAAACATTTTGGACGCTTACTAGCACTTACGACTAAGGTCAGGTGTGTAGATTATATTTATAAAGTATTTATATTCTACAGATATATAAGGGTTTTTATTTAAATTTCCCCCTCCCCCATTTTTTTTTCTTTTTTTTAGGCTTTTAAAAATAAATAACGGCGTACCCCATCTTAACATTGTATTTTTATTATATAGAATTTAACTACTAATATTCAATACGAATCAATAAATGTGGCAATACATACAATATATACATAGATACAACCGTATATCTCTAGTTAATACAAATAACTGTAGAATTTGTATAAGCTTAAACTACATTTACATATGTGCGTAACAAAAAATGAATGGCGATCGATAATATATTATATATGGATCAACAATAATTTCTTCTGGACATATATAGCTTGTCTAAAAAATAACATCAAGAACCAATGAAGTATATACACGGCACTTTTCCGGCAACAGGCAGCTGATGATAATAGCTGATTAATTCGCGCGAATAGGGTGCAGAAAGCACTAACGTGTCGCAGGGCGACTGCTATTCTGACGCAACTCTTGTCCGCTTCATTTAGCAAGCTGAGTTTCCCTATTCTGCTGCAAAACTTGTCCCGACTGTTTAATAAGCTTATTAGCATTTTTCCGCTATAGATCAGCCAACTTTCCTATTCTACCCACACTGCTGCCCTTGGTGAAAGGGCATTTTTATAATAATCCTATTTCTTTTTCCGCTGCAGCCATTTTACTTGACGACGGGAAAGCTGACACATGAATTGTATATTTGTATGAAAATAAAACATTCTGAAAAGTGATAGTCGCGCATGTGTATACTGCACTACCTACTTGTTTCTACAAAGCCACTAACATACATACAGTATACACAATTGGCCTGTTCGTATTTGTCATTATTTTTTGGGTTTACACATTAATTTTGGTCAAAGTGACGTTATACTCGTGTTCGGCAACTCAAGTTAACGTTTTTCACAGTTATTCAAAAAAATTGAAAATATTCAAAAATTTGGTCAAATTGACCATTCTGGCACTTTGCTAGGGCTACCAAAGTGGACCAGTGCACACCACGCGGACCAAACAATATCAACGAACACCCCCAAGCCTATGTATTAAGATGCACCAGGAATACAGAACGAGAGGTTATCCATAAACGCGTTATACATTGAGAAAATCATGAAAAATCATCTTTTCAACGGTATCACAGGGGGTGCACCAGTCCTGGCTACTACGTAAAGTTGACAACGAAACCAGTACCACGCTGTAATGCACAATATATGGGTTTATATTGGAATACAAGACGACAGGCCTCCATCTTTAACCGTTTTGGCTGCACTGTCTACATATTTGCTGTGTAGTACAACACAACCGTAATTGACTACTGAGCACTTTTTTGGAAGAAAACAATAATTTTTCGTCAAAATAACGTTATAATCGCGTTCAGCATCTCAAATCAACTATTTTGACCGTTTCTCAACAAAACTGACAAAATTCAAAAATTTGGTCAAATTGACCATTCGGGCACTTTGCCAGGGTGCCAAAGTGAAACAGTACACAACAAGTCGACCAAACAATATCATGGGATACCCCTGCGCCTATATATAGAGCTCCAATAGAAATAAACAACGAGCGGCTATCCATAAAAGCGTTATACAGTGATAAAGTCATGAAAAAACATGTTTTCAAGGGTGTCAGAGGGGGTACATCAGTTCTGGCCACTAGGTAAATCTGGCAGCAAAATTAATAGCACGTTGCAATGCACAGTATAGGGGTTTATATTCGCATACGAAATGACAGACCTCTATGTATAACCGTTTTGGCTGCACTGCCCGTAGGTAGACTACCCCCCTAATACACGTAAATTACCTTCCGAGCCCCCTACCTAGTGCTATAGTGGCACGATCGATTCCAAAATAGCAGATGCACTACAGCCCCACTACAGTACCACGCATGCAAAAGATCAGACTTGGGCTGTTTGCGCGACGTCTCAAAAGCTGGCACATATTTTTACCGGACTTTGCCATTTTTCGAGGCCCAAAAAAGGGGTTTCTCCCCTCCCAGCAGAGCCAAAACGGCAAAAGCCTAGAACACCATTTTGCTAATGCCTCTATTCCCAACCAGATTGAATATAAACAGCACAAAAAAGTGCCCCGCCAATGTGTATTTCTTGAGATTTGCGACCGGGGAAAAAAAAAGACGGAAAAATCCGAGTTTGCGGGAGACGATTTTTCATATCTCGGGTAATACCCAACCGATTTGCCTGAAATTTGGCCAGCATGTAGCCGTCCCCCAGGCAAGCACACACACCACATTAAAATAGATTTGCTTGCATAAATTTTTAGTTATTAAAAAAATTCATTTTAAAATCTCGCAATATGGTGTGTGGGTCCTATTCTAGGGTTTGGCGCTATCGCGCCAACCCTGATAGTTGGTTCACAGTCAACCGCCACACAAGGCCCAACCTATTGAGTCCAAATCGTGAACCTGATGTCTGAATTAGGACAAAAATCAAAAAAACCTGTCCAATTTGCTCGTTTGAGTGGCTAAGTATGACTGACTGTATACATGTATGAAAGAAGGGATGGGGGACCCCCCCCTAAAAAATCAAGGGGCCGGGGCGAAGGGTCCCGAAAATTTTGGGCAAAATTTAGAACAAAAGTTACTTTTTTGCAAAAATTTTACAAAAGCTGGCAAAACATAGGGTATTTTTGATCGATCAAGGGGGGGGGGGAGGTCACCTAAAATTTGGCCGGAGAGCCCCCCAAAAAAAGAACTTTTGACCCCGTTACATGTATGACTGACTGATTGCAAGCTCACCACTACGAGTATAAGTACTCAGTACTAAGTAGGTATCTAGTATCTATCTACCTGGTGGTTCTAGAGGAACGTTTAACGGAAGGCGATCGACGGGGAGAACGGGAACGGTCCTTGTATCGGCCACCACGGGAACGGGAGCGGGAACGGCTGCGACTTCTGAAACAAAACCAATACAAACACATATTATCGCAAAGTTAAAAGTTAAAAAAAACTAGCTAATAAAATATTAGCACTTCAGTACTCAGTAGGTTCTGCGGATTTTTTTTCATAGTCTGAATGTCATATTATATCAAAAATATATGAACTCTGACAAACATAACAGGTGGCATAATTTCTGTGACTATATACTCGGTGTACTCTTGATGCGTACAATTCGTTCTATTCGTAATGAATCGCGTGTTTTATTTGATTTCACGGTCCAGCATTTTTTGGTCATATATACTTTAGAATGTGTGAAGACTGACTATTTTAGAATATTTATCCATATTTTAGGAAACAATATGGAGCTATTGCTGATAATCACACAAAAGCAGAAAACCGAATTATTTATAGTCAAATATATTCATACATTGATGCATAATTTAGGATCAACGTGTCTCAAGGCTCATTTAAATACAAAAATAATCATGCACATGGACGGACATGCTACCGATTCATATAAATGAAAGTAAAAGTATATGTCAGCAGTATTTGGCATCGACATTTTCTAAAATTGCAAACACTTGAGAAATTTGTGGAAAATGGGAAAATTCTTATTCTTAAGCTGAATTTAGTCATTTGCACACGTATCGGACATTGTATATCATCGGGAATAACGGGAAATAACAATAACGGGAAACCTTGTGTAAAGTTTCAGTGGGTAAAATCGGTATATAAACTTTCGGGAGGATTCCCACCATGCCGCCCCCCCTAGCTACGCTCCTGAATCCAATTAACCCAGTGTATAATGAATGGGCCCTCCTCAGGTACATTATTTTTAAAATTGAGGTAGTATGAAACCTATTTAGTTAATAGCAAAATATATATAACATTAACATAAGGTCGTGAAATATAATCCACTTCAAACACTTCCAGTACGCTGTAAACTGCCCATTGGAGCATGTTACTTCCATTAAGTACGTTGTACAATCAAAATTGAATTTAATGCCATTATGACGTTAAGGTACGCATGGAATTCAGTAAATTTCTGCAGTCTCACAACCAGTAGAGATACTTACCGTTGATTAGATTGCCCAAATAATACGATGCCTGTTACCGAATAGATGCTATTTTGATTAACTCGGATTTTACCATTTTGCCATCACAAATTTACGATGTCAAACTCAGGTCAGACGAATTACGTAATTTAAACCAAACACTTAAATGGGTAAACAAAGGATGTTCATATGCGGGAGAAATTAACCGCAAACTGTGTATTGTAGATCCTGCTAAAAAAACATTTATATACATTAATTTATGATTATTTATATATATTTTTTAACCACCCTCACGGTTACGGAAGAGTTCGGAAACTACACAAACCGCACTCAACCTTCTCAAGGTCGAGAGAACTGCATGTGGCAAAACAGCTGGCTGCAATTAGTACCAGCAAGAGTACATAATAGGGAACAGTATGACACTCTTCCCTATCCTAGCTAACCGGCCCGGACGATGCTCCGGCCGAAATAGCCCTTTTACGTCTTGATTTCAGGGGGGACCCCCCCCTCTAATCCCGGAAGCGTCTTGATTTCAGGGGGGGGGGTAGCCCCCCCCCTCGTTTCAGCACACTGGCAGAGCAAATTCGGTGGTGTCTTGATTTGAGGGGGTGGTACCCCCCCCTCTGGTTTCAGCACACTGCCGCGGTGGTGTCGTGATTTCAGGGGGGGGGTACCCCCCCTCTTTTCAGCACGTTACCAGCTCACCACAGAGTTCATGCTGGCAGTGTGCTGAAACCAGGGGGGGTACCCCCCCTCAAATCAAGACACCACCGAATTTGCTCTGGCAGTGCGCTGAAACGAGGGGGGGTACCCCCCCCCCTGAAATCAAGACACTTCCGGGATTTGAGGGGCGGTCCCCCCCTGAAATCAAGACATGTCTTGATTCTAGGGGGCGCCCCCTGAAATCAAGACGTAAAAGGGCTATTTCGGCCGGAGCATCGTCCGGGCCGATTAGCTAAGATAGGGAAGAGTGTCATACTCTTCCCTACTATGTACTCTTGGTACCAGTATTCAATGTGTATGTGCCTGGCTGTGGGGGGCCACAAGACAGTCCGAGGGTCACGCTGAGGGAGTGGATGTGGAAGGCCCGGTAATTACCCGTGTCGCCCACCCCAGGCACTAGGGTTCTAGTCCGTTTACAGACGGGTGTTTTAATATAGCTGAAGTTGTTCAACCGTCCACCCCCGACGACGTGTGTTCTATTCTTATGGAATATATGCACGAGTGTTCAGTGTTGCTTACTGGGGCCCGTCTAGTGGCTGGGGTACCTCTTTGCAAGCCTGTTGGCCTTGGCGCAAGCGACATTTAACTCAGCGGATCCCATGTGACGATTTTATTCAACGTTTTAGCACAATTATAGACTACTAAATCCCTACTGCTACATAGACGAGACGAGAATATAAGACTACTATAACCCATACTTAATGCAAAAATATTAGCATAAAATTGGCGAACAAACACCAAACAATGAAAGCAACAGAAATACACAAAAACAACAACACCACAACAAATACGAAAACGTACATACAGTAGCAGTAGTAGTAGTAGTAGTAACAGTAGGTGGTAGAAATTAGGAGTAGGCAGTAAAGATGAAGAAGTAGGTAGTAGTTTGTAGTTTGCAGTAGATGTAGGTAGTAGTAACTGTTGTAGTCGAAACCAAGATCATGTGTGGTCGAACTATGTTAAGTGCTGTTTTAGGTAGTAGTTTGGGTCAGCCTCTGCGTGGAAGTAGAAGTGACTGTAGATTATGTAGCAAGTCTGAAAATAAAAAAAACAAAAAGAAAATCCACTGGCAAAAAATAAACATAAAAAAGAAGAACGAAAGTTCGACTACAAAATCTGCGTATATATATATACTTGTACAAAAATCAGATCGATTTCAGAGAAATGTACATAAATTTTCTAATTCACTATATTGGTCCTGAGAAGTGAGACCGTATTCTCAAAATTACGTACACATGGGTAACGTAAACGTTAGGCTACCCTTACAGTCTTACACAAGGGTAAAGTGAAAGTAACGGTAATTCTCTGGATAAAGTTAAAGTTAAAAACAAGACTAACTGGACCGTTGAGGTTAAAAATTTGCAGAATACATTATCGTTAGCTGCAAAAAAAAGTTAGAGACTTTTCTGCCCCGAATCTTAGACGTTACCTTACCTTACCAGCTATCAAAGTATCAGATTGGATTTTGAGTTTTGGACATTATCTGAGAATGTGTATGTGACTTTGCCTTTACCTTACCAGTGGGGAAGGGTACCATAACTTTACCCATGGGTAATCTTATACGGGCCCGGAATTAAAAACTTTTTATATATACACCCGGTCAATACTATAAAAAACTGGCAAGCAATCAGAAGCTAAGCCGATCTGGATCTACCGCAGCGGTCAAATCAGAGCCGCTTCGGCTCGGGTCGCAAACCCGTCCCTGACCACATCCCTAACAGATAACCTTTATTAAACAGATGATTAACAGCTGAATTTTCATATAATATACCTACACACACGATGGATAGCACAAACTGTTGACTAAGTTTTCAGAACAGCCCAACTAAATTTTGACTCCTCTCCCACAAAACTGACGCAATTTTTACTTTTTCATGCCTAACAAGTAGAGATTTTGACAATTATTTGACAAAATTTCGGTAAAAATTGCTTAAATTTCAGCAAATATGCACCTTTTTTTCAAGTGCTGAGTTAATAAACACTTGTGTAAATGCTAAAATACGCTGACCAAAGAGATTTTAAGGAGAATTTTCACATGCTTTGACCCTCCCATTCTTTTAACACTGGCGAGACACCCCCACCCCTCCCTCCCTGGGACGGAATTATACGTAGTCTCTAATTCACGGTTTCTACATAATAGTGCACCAGTATCTAACCGGTTTCCCTTTTCCCATTTCCTTTCTACGCCACTAAAACCTGCTAACGCTTTAGTTAGCTACAATTCTACATATCGGTTTGCCTGTATATGTACATCACAATATAAAAGCTGGCTAAATTATTAATATACGTACGCTCGTTCTGACTACTGGTTTCTGGTTATAGTAGCTATTCTAATTTTCAACCATAACACTTCAAGTTCTAGGCGAGCAAGTATGGCACCTTTTTATTCATCCTAGTCTTTTCTTTCCACAAGGCCTGACTAAATAATACAAAGCAGCTAAGCACAGTAATAATTATAATTGCTTTGTCACCTAGTCACCATTTATATATATATAGTTCTTGCAAAACACAGACTGGACTAGGGGGGACTTTAAAAATCAGTCGAAAACGAGTGAATTGGTTTTATGATTACAAAAGCGGGGGGGGGGCGTGTCCAAGTTTCCACTTCACTGCATTCCCTCATTTTGGTTTCAATAATTTTTTGGTCCAGTAGACTAACTAAATCATCACTACGGTTGGCAGTCAAATTAGTTTTTCTTCTGGGAGATATGTATATATGCCTTACTGTAGGCTGAACACTGCATAGAGACGTGACTAACTTCTGAAAGACATAGGCCGGAAATACTATATATATATACGCTGGTCCTCTGCTAAGTACAGCAATAAAGAAAACTTGAAAAGGATGTTGCTGACAACAAAAGTACCTTTACCTACGACAGGCGTTAGTCCTAGTATAATTTACCGATATTACTATTGCTATAAATACACTCAATTACCGATAATTATATATAAGCAGACGGGATACAGACATATAACTACAGAAATATGACAGCCAAAAACTGGGTTACACAACCAACGCTCTCTGAGAAATTGGCGATGGGGCTTAGAAGACACTAACGGGTTTCAAACTTTGTGGCGGTCTCTCTGCCCACAATTAGTCAACTATCGTCACTTCCACCCCCCACCTAATTCACCAAAAATACCCTTATTTTGCCAAATTTTTAAAAATGCAATTTTAACTCCCATTTGCTTAAATTTTCGGCACCTTACCTCTCCGAGCCATACAATATGTAATTGTGAAGGAAAACACCTGTCACCACCCAAATAGTTCCCAAATGAGGGAGTGGTGGGTGGCCCACCAGGCGTAGAAGGGGTGAGGAGGTTCCCGGCGTGTGCGAGTTGCCTGAATTTTGGTTGAAAATTTTTAAAATAGTTTTTGAAATTTTTGAAAGATAAAAATTGCGTCAGTGATGAGGTCTGAAGGGGGTCAACATTTTGTAGACCCGGTGGAGAGAGGGGCTCCTACCAAGAAAAGGGAGAGGTGCCAAACTGCCAAAATTTTTTGTGGTGCTACATTATGATGCTCCGAGTCATCGATTTTGAGGGAATCCCTGCCTCTTGATAGATCTCTACAAGGCACCCTAGAAAAGACTCTTTCCCTTCAAATTCTGACATATTTTCAGGCCAAATGTAACAGGTAGGCTTATAAATAACCATAAATGTACGAAAAGGGGATGGGGGAAACACCCTCAAACCGAGGGGTCGGAGGGATTGTCCCCGAAAATTGGGCAAAATGTAGTAAAAATGACACTTTAAAAATTTTACAAAATTTACGGTATTTTTGCTTGATCATCAGGGGGGGAGGGTCCCCAAAATTTGGCCGGAGACTCGGAGAGGCCCCCCCCAAAAAAAAATTTTGGCCCCGTTAATGCACGCACAGCATTGTTGTTAACTATAACTATAGTCTATAACCCTATAATATTTTTCATACACTTCACTTTCATAACTGTTGGGATTGGTATTATTTCGAAACTTTTTTGAAGAGCAGTATATAGTTTTAAAACAGAGTTTACGTATATACCTATCTATATATACTATATAAAAATGACAGAAACAAGGGGACGATCAGCAAAGCAGAGCGTTCACCTACTATATATAAAAAATGAGCTGTGTGCCCACCTCCCGGACCGGCAGGCAAAATACGTACCAAGCTCTCTGCTCTATACGCAAAATACAAACTGCATCAGACACGGCAGACGCATCATATACAGAAAGCGCCACTAATATAAGGTACTGCCTTCAAAAACACCTTACTTAATGTTTTGAGGTAAGACCTAACTAAACGCTAAGAAGTAATATTTCAGATATCAGTCCACTGCACAACTGTTAAATAGCCGTTCCACAGATTGAACCCCCAAATAACCCCCAGATTGATCCCTACCGCCCCTATATAATTTTTGGGGGGGCAGAGCCTCTGCGCCAAACTTCAGTTTTATAAAAATTTCAACGACTGTGTTGAGTTCAACTGAGCATTTTAAAAAAATTTCGGTCTTTATGAAATTTAATATTTTTCAACGACCTGTTGATCTCAACGGGCGGTGCAAATCTTTATAAAACGGGCCATGCTGGTGATTAACTGTTGAACGATTGCTGTCATAATGCAGAGTATATATGTATTTTTATGTATGTAAGTACGTATATGGATGTATGAATATAATATGTGTTACACCCCCATCCTCCCCCGAGTTTCTTTCCTCGGCAGCCCCCCGCCGATCCATTCGTCAGCAATCAGTCCCCCCCGATTTACTTTTCTCGGCAGCCCCAACCTAATATAGCCCTACCTTGATCTTGATCTGCTACGGCGATCTCGATGTCTGGAATCCCGTCGTCGTCGGCCCCCTCCATAGTCCCCTCCCCGGACGTCTTCGAACACACCACCGCCCTCCCCATCTGGGATCCAGCGGGGGGCGGGTCGGCGCAGAATGTGAGGCGGGGGGCGACCGTCGGGCCAACGAGATTTCCCGTGGGACACTTCGGCTCGAATACGACGACCACAAACGTGTCTGAAAATTCAGATCAAATTACAATTTAAGTTTATATACAATTTTATTGAAAAACTGCTGAATTTGTTTAAATTGTAGCGAAAATTCGCTTTTTCTTCGCTTTCGCTTTGAATGACAAAAAATACATGATTCAAGAGAATTAAATTTACAAAAAAAGCACCCAATCCCAAACACTAAATTCAAAGTTAAATCAGTGAATAGATATACATTATATACATAGTGCTTTGCTTAAGGATGAATATTATAAAAACTGCAAAAAAACACACATTACCTGCCGTCTAAAGCTCTACACGCCTCTTCTGCATCACGAGGATTTTCGAAAACAACAAAGGCAAAACCAGGCGGACGCCGCGCAATCCAAATACTACGCAGATGGCCGTAGTAGCCAAAAGCGTCTTCTATTTCTCGTTCTGTGGCATTGTTTCCCAAATCGCCAACGTAAACTTTGCATCCGTCTTCACTTCTGGACATCAGAAAAATAGAACCACGGTGTGCGCTCTACAACAGAAGTTTCAGACTGCTAATATTAATCGATTACACTAGAAGCACAGTAGGGATGGAAGTCTCGGTCTCGGTCTCGGTCTCGGTCAAAACCCGAGACTAGCCCAGTCTCGGTCTCGGTCTCGGTAGTCGAAAAGTCTCGGTTTGTACCCGGTCTCGGTTTTTCAAATCTGTGAAAAATTTTCCTGTGGTCCCCCCTTTGGTTTGTATTTTTGTCAGGAAATTGTTTTCGGAAGTTTTTATTTCACAAAAAATTCACACCAAACAGTGAGATTCTGTCAATTTTTTTTTAAAAACAACTTTACCTTGGTTGTTTAGTTATCAGTAAACACAGTACACACACAAAAATGTATGTTTATGATTTGGTTTTTTATTTCATATTATCTTTCAAGTCTGTCTGTGTGACTATTATTATATTTTATTCTTTAGTATTAGTGTTTGGCTGGTCAACTTTTTTATGCCAATTGGTGGCGGTGGCTTCACATACATAACTGCTTCACATATGAGTTTAGCAAAAAAAAGCAAAAAAAATCTGTGAAAGTTCAACTAAACTACTACTACTACTACTCAGAACTATGCTGTGACACATGCAGTTATTTTCTGGCGATAACAAGGACAAATAGCGCCTGCTTTGGGACAGAGGTCAAAACTTCACAGTATTTAGCAAAACATGGCCCCACACTCACACAAAAAACAGGAAAGAACCAGGAATGTAACCAAAACTGCCGTGATGTATATAGCTGTTAGTGCATAAGTATACATACATAAAGCGTCTGACCATGGTCTTGTAATTTTACCTAAAAACTTGTAAAAAGTCACCAAATCAATAGGTAAAAAAATGGCAAAAAATTACTCAAAGTCTCGGTTTTGGCGGTCTCGGAATTTGGTCTCGGTCTCGGTAGTCTCGGTTTCGTGGTCTCGGTCTCGGTCTCGGAAAAAAACCGAGACTTCCATCCCTAAAGCACAGGCTTCCCTTCCTCACTGCCTGAGAGTCGGGTTAAATGCAGTTGGGGTGGGGGGGGGGGGGTTAGTGGACCTATTTTTTTGAGTAGAGCATCTTGGCGGAAGCATTTTTGATTCAAAAACCCTTATTCATTTTTGGATTTTATGAGATATGACCCCTTAAAATCTGAACCCTCAGTGAGGGACGTTTTTTTCAGAAACCAATGTTTTCTCCGTTCTAAACGTGTTTAAATGGAGTCGAAATTATGTTTACAATTTTATTTTTTGAATATAAACAAAGGCACGGTAACCCCGTTCCTTTCGAAAAATTAGCCAAATTTACCAGAAACGTCAAATTTTTGACCAAATTTAAACTGTGCCTCAAGGCTTAGGAACCAAAAAATCGAAATTTTCAGGAAAAATACTGCCAGTTTAGCCTGGCGAATCCTGCCAGTTAAGCCTAGACGATGCCTTAAAACATCATAATGCACTCAAAACTATCCAAAAATAAAGATTGCAGCCATTTTTGGTTTCAAAATTTGGCCTACGTTCCCTTAGCAAAACACTGAAAATGCAGCTTTCAAAGGGTCATAGCTCAGAAAATACACATTTCTGGATAAGCGTTCTATAACACAAAATGCTTTCCTTTGCACAGGAAAACCAGTCCTCTGAATTTTATCTGAAATTTCTGTGAAACAAATTTTTGTTCAGATAAAAATAAGATATCTGAATATTATCTGAAAAGTCTGTTAAAATTTTCAGATAAAATTCACAGAATTTTTACAAGCTCCGCCTTCCATCGCTCAGTTTCACAGAAAATTCATATCTGTAAATTTTATCTGAAACTTATCTGAACAGTTTTACAGAAAATTCAGATATTCTTCAGATCTGTAAATTTTATCTGAATTTTTTTCAGATAATATTCATATATTCTTTATGTCTGTAAATTTTGTGTGAAATCTGTCTCAATAGTTTTACTTATGTTTCAGTTGATTTTTGATCGTAATTTTAATGTCGCAGTAGTGTGCTGTTGCGTTTTGCCGAAGTTTTATTTTTTAATCGATTTTTGTGTGTTTTTAAACCTGGGACTAGTTTTTAAATCAGTTTTTAGTGTTATTTATTGCATTATATGCGGATAATTTATTTTATACATTTACAAACAGAAATAAATATAAGCCGGAAGGTGTTTTTTGTGTTTCCAATATATACATGTTTATTCCTAATCAATTGAGTTACGTTTCTTATGGATTTTTGACATAAATTGTTTATACAACTTGTATATATAAACAATTTATGTCAAAAATCCATAATACAAGGGTTTATATATATAGTTTAGTACCTGCTTTCTTAGTTTGTTCCTTGCTCATATAATAATAATTATATTTGTATATAATGAATGTTTATACAATATACATATGTAAATTTCACTCAGTCTCGCCTTATACATAACTAGGGCATTAAGTTTAAACAATTAGACTGCTGAATTAGCCGTAAACTTTCTGAAAAATTGGTATATACAAGACCAATCAGGAGCAAATATTAATGCCCTGAATATAATGTGAATTATTTATGAAAATTATCCGAATACTCTGTAAATGTAACGTTAATTATATGTGAAAATTATCTGAAAAAGCTGTGAAACTAAGCCAGCATAGTAAGCTGCCTGCATGAAAATTCTTCGAATTTTCTCTGAAATTTCTGTAAAATTGATGTGAATAATATCTGAAATCTATCTAAAATTGACCAGCAGACACAGCAGAAATGTGAAAATTATCTGAAAAAGCTGTAAATTTAAGCCAGCGTAGTGAGCTGCCTGCATAAAAATTCTCTGAATTTTCTCTGAAACTTCTGTAAAGTTTGTGTGAATATTATCTGAAATGACCAGCAGAGACATCGCGCATATGTGAAATAGCTGTAAATTTTATCTGAATTTTCTGTAAAATCTGGGTGAGTTTTAGGTTAATTATTGTACATGCCTTTTTCAGATAAAATTCAGAGACATTTCAGAGTTTCTGAATTCGGGGTAAATGGCTGTAAATTTCATCTGAATTCTGGGTGAAAATCTGTAAATTTTCTGTGGATTCCATCTGAATGGAAAGGGTAAATTATATCTGAATTTTTTCACCCAAAATTCAGATATTATTTACAGATAATTGAGATATTTTTGATAACCACTTTCTTCCTGTGTTGAGGTCCTCTGCTCTAAAAAATAGGTCCACTATCCCCCTCCCAACTGCACTTGTTCCTGAGAGTCTTGGATAGTTGGACGGGACGGTTACACAGGAAAACCAGTGAATCTGAATTATTTGTAAATTTTTTCCTATTACAGATTTTTCAGATGTTTTTTACCCTTTCCATTCAAAGACTTTTTACAGACTTTCAGAGGAATTTCAGATTAATTTCAGAGAAATTCAGGGGAAATTCAGAGAATTTCACCCAGAATTCAGACATTCTGAATTTTATCTGAAAAAATGTCACTGGCTTTTCAGATAATTTTCAGATATTTCTTACAGGAGTTTCAGAGATAATTCACATGTTTTTCACATCTGTAAAAAGTAGGTAAATTTTATCTGAAATTCGTGTAAAAAGTATCTGAAATTTATCTGAAAATCCAGTGACATTTTTTTCAGATAAAATTCAGAGTCTCTGAATTCTGGGTGAAATTCTCTGAATTTCCCCTGAATTTCTCTGAAATTTGTCTGGGGCCGTATTCTAAAAATTACCTGCAGGTAAAGTTAGGCTAACTTTACCCACAGGTAAGGTGAAGGTAAAGTTAATTCTGTGGGTAAAGGTAAAGTTAAAATTGAAAGCAAGGTTAACATCAACCATTGAGGTTAAAAATTTGCACAATACATTAACTTTAGGTGAAAAACAAGGGAAACCACTTTTCTTGCCCGAATATTAAAGATAACCTCAGCTATCACGTTGGCTTTAGTCACTGTTTGAGAATACGATTTTACCTTCACCTTACCTGTGGGTAAAGTTAGCCTAACATTACCTGCAGGTAATTTTGAGAATACGGCCCCTGAAATTCCTCTGAAAGTCTGTAAAATGTCTCTGAATGGGAAGGGTAAAAAACATCTGAAAAATCTGTAACCGAAAAAAGTTTACAGAAAATTCAGATCCCTGGTTTTCCTGTGTTATCCCGTGTATTTACATTTAATCCACCCTGGTTATTGTAGTCCTAAAGAATAACAAGTTTAGTTTGGGCTTAGGCTTAATTTGAAATTTTGACTTTTACAAATTTATGTGATGAGCCTTCTTGCGGCGTTTTTGGCTACGTGTGACCAATGGCCCGTATTCACATACTAACACTAACGCTTAAACTTAGTGTTTACACTTAGTGTTAGCGCTTATAAGCGCTGAGTGTTATTCACAAACTTGAACTTTAACATGCTAAACATACTTAAGCGCTTAGCGCTTAGCTTTAGTATGTGAATAACACTTAGTATGTGAATACGGGCCAATAAGCAGTGAATACGACGTAGCTTTCCTTCGCGCAAGGCTATGCACATAAACATATAAATAGCAAAATTACAAAACTAAGCCTGAGCCTCAGCCTGACCCTAAACTAAGCTTGATACTAACTCTGGGGCTAAGCCTAAGCCTAAGCCTAAGCCTAAATCCAAACCTGAGCCTAAATTTGAGTATTTTTGAAAACACACACGCACACTCACATGTGCATAGCCTTCCGAGAAGGAGAGCTTCAAAGGTCACAGAACTTGACAGCCCCACCAGAAGCACAAATTCTGACGGTTAAGTTCACAGTAAAATCTTATTGGCACAAATTAGCACAAATTGGGCACTAATTCATGAGATATATTTTAGAATTTGTGTTTCTGGTGGGGCTGTCAAGTTCTGTGACTTGAGCTTCAAGTGAATACGAGCCCAAATTACAAAGAAAATTTTGAGCCAATTGACTCACACAATAGCAACAACAATATAAAGCCAGTCTGACAATGTAATATTTTGACATTTTTTCAGAAACAAAGTTTTAGGTCGTACATACATGTATCGAGTTTATTTTACCTTATTGCAGTGGTTTGCATCAACAATATTACGTGATTAATTGTTATAATAAGTTCACCAGGGCAGCGCTGATGGCGTGAAAACATTACTACTGTTTTGAATTTTAACAGTATAGCATTAATTTACTAAGACAAAAATAGCTAAGATTGTCTTCAACGACCAAATTCCTTCAAGAAAATTTTTTCGATAGCAATACGTAACTGAACGAAGTAGGTTACAGAAAACAAACAACGTATTGCTCGTTGGGCTGGTGAAGCGAGCAGCCAATCAGATTTGGCTCCGCCCACAAGCAAGCTATCTTACTCTTACGTTGTGGACGGAGCTAAAAGGCTGCAGTCTGCACAACTTTGTTTGGCTAATGGCTTTCAAAAGGGTCCAATTTGTATATGGGTCTCGTTTAGTGTGCTCATATTGAACTTAGTACCATTTGAGTGCGGTCACATTTGGCACCTTTTGGCTGCGTTATTTGAAAATAACTCGGATTAAGGCGTTAACGCCATAGTTAATGACGGCTCAGCATTGTCGCAGTAGCTAAAATGGTAGAGCTAGGACAGACGCTGCCCCCCACTTCTGCACATCACTCAAGATTGGTGGCTTGAATCTCCACTCACTACCTACCACCCACTGTGCCGACCCCACTACCCACCTGTGTGGATACTGTCTAGTTATTTATCAAATTAGTTGTCGAAAGTGCAAGAGTATAGTCCAGTATGTACACACCATACGCACACGCCAATTTTTCTTACGTTGTACCGAAGCGACGTATTCCTGAGCTTGGGTTGCCCTGAAGATTTTCCACTTGTGTCCTTGTTCAACATTTTTTGGTCAGACTTTAGGTAGGTTCGTTAGTAATTGACAAAAATATTTTTTCGAAAAAGCAGTCCGATCAGCCGTGGTGCCCGCAAGCGTAGGGGCCAGCAAGGCGGCCTATTCGTCCTACGAATACATTTTAGTTTCCAATTATTTTTCGGCTCAATTTTCCGCTTCAGTAACGATTTTTGACTAGGCAGGGGATAAAAGGGAACGGATGACTTATTTAGTAAGTCCTATTATAACTTTTTCCTCCGCAGGTCATTTTTTTATCTAGTAAGATATGCAGATTAAAGTTAAGAACTGTTTCAGTTTCAGTTTTATCAAGAGTACATAATAGGAAGAGTATGACACTCTTCCTATTATGCCGTATGGGCGTGCGTCCAATGCGCAGCGCGAAATAGCCCGTTTATGTACGGTTTTGAGGGGGGGTACTCCTCAAAACTGAAGATCCTGTGCTCAACTGAGGGGGGGGGGGTACCCCTCCTCAACTCATTACTCCGTCTTCAGTTGAGGGGGGGGGACCCCCCCTCATTTCAAGACACTGACAAGGACTTTTGTTGATGTGCTGAACTGCAGGGGGACCCCCCCCTCAAATGTAGACGGGCTACTGAACTGAGGGGGGCCCGAGCGCAAAGACTTTGTCAGTGTCTTAAATGAGGGGGGCTAATCCCCTCAACTGAAGACGGGGTGCCGCAGTTGAGGGGACCCCCAGTTGAGCACGGGGTATCGAACTGAGTAGGGGGTACCCCCCCCCCTCAGTTGAGTACGGGGTCTTCAGTTGAGGGGGGGTACTCCTCAAAATGTTAGAGCATAAAAGGCCTATTTCGCGCTGCGCATCGGACGCGCGCTGCTAGGCATAATAGGAAGAGTGTCACTCCCATCACGGTAATTTTTTTGGTTTTATCTAAAGGACAGCCTATACTCTGATTAAAAATCACAGCAATTAACCACACGAAATTGCAAAAATGATATCAAAACTGTAAGACTCCAACCTGACAAAGCTTAATGCATGAACCGCAGCAGATCACGACTAGTCAAGGCGGCGGGTACAGCCAGCATGCACAAAGTATCACTAGTCCCACGCCTTCGGACAAAGATGCGTCTGCCGGCTAAAAAAAAATTCCATACGTATAGTATGTAGAAAAAAGTTCTGAAACAATTTTTATGAAACTGAAAATTCGGAGTCTGGCTATTTCTCTTTTCTTCAAAACATGAAAGCGTGTAAGCATGAATTACGACGCTGCGGGCCACCAATTCCAATAGAGAATTGAAGAGCAAGTTGTTCGGCTTTCAAAAATGGCGCTGACTAAATGGTGAATGGTATATATATTTTTTGATGGTCTGGTACACTACTTAAAACTCACTTTGCTTAAAGAGATGGGCAATACCTCGAGTCTTTTCAACATATGGATTTTCTGAGAAAAACTGAATCACGCTGTCTGAAAAAACGAATAATACCAAAAATAAGCGAAAGATAAGAACAAGTAACATTAATTTAGTCTATTATATGTCTTTGGCATCTTCACATTCACTACGAAAACATAATATATTTCTTAAGTTCTTGTTAATGAAAACACAACATATATAATAATGTTCGCTAAATTATGCATAAAATATGTTGGATGCTTGTTATCCGTAATTCTCATTATAAAATGAAATACACTAAGAATACACTATTTTTGTCTGGCGCATGTACTGGCGATTTATTTTCATGAAAAACGAATAGAATAAACTCTTTTCACTACAGACTCACGATAAAGAAAGGTGACGTTATAACATAAATAATTAGTCTCCGTAACAACAAACCCCCTATAATCCAGCAGTTCATCGCGGCGAAAGGAAATTCGTCGATGTCACTGTTGAAACTTTCACCGCTAATCATGCAGGTACGTATGCTCAAAGCTAATGTTTTAAATTGTACATTTTTGCCTGAAAATTATCAGTTATGTAATCTTATGTTATGTTATATAGAACTTTATTTTGATTAAAAGTGTTGGAACTCATATTTCATATGTATTTTTATATGAAACTAAAGTCAGACCAAAAATAGTTGCACTACTTGAGAAAAAGAAACATGTGATTTCGTTACGAAAAGAATAGACTTTGACTATCAAGAGTACAGCAAGTGGTCGCAGAAGTCATGCACTAAAATAATTAAGTGGGGCATCTATATTTTGTCCGACTTTAGCATGATTGTTCAATTATATACTTTTATTTTGCAGGCCCAGATGAAAGCGAAGCTAGTCAGCAGCCCACCACATCACAGGGTGGGGTGGAACCGAGTTCCTCTTCAAGTAGTGTCGGAAAAGAAAGTAGCGTTAGCGTCTCCACTCCAGCTGGTACGAGTGTTTCGGTTGAGTTTGTTGTTACGGAGACTAATTATTTATGTTATAACGTCACCTTTATCGTGAGTCTGTAGTGAAAGTAGTTTATTCTTTATGTTTTTCTTGTTGATAAATATTAAATTAATGCGCCAGTACATATATAATAGTGTATTTCATTTGATAAATATTATAATTTTTATTCGTGAGAATACGATGCAGCATTCAGCATATTTTATGCATAATTTAGCCAACATTATTATATATGTTGTGTTTTCATTAATAAGAAATTAAGAAATATATTATGTTTTCGTAGTGAATGTGAAGAGTGAAGACATATATAGACTAGATTAATGTTACTTGTGTTCTATTTGCTTATTTTGGTATTATTGTTTTTTCAGACAGCGTGATTCAGTTTTTCTCAGGAAATCCATATGTTGAAAAGACTCGAGGCATTTTGCATCTCTTTAAGCAAAAGTGAGTTAAATAGTTACCAGACCATCAAAAATATATATACCATTTACCATTTAGTCATCGCAATTTTTGAAAGCCGAACAACTTGGTTTCATTTCTCTATTGGAATTGGTGGCCCGCAGCGTCGTAATTCATGCTTACACGCTTTCATGCTTTGAAGAAAAAGAAATAGCCAGACTCCGAATTCTCGTTTCATAAAAAGTCTCAGAACTTTTTTACTACATATTATACGTATGTAGTTTTTTTAGCCGGCAGACATCTTTGTCCGAAGGCGTGGGACGTAGTGATACTTTGTGCATGCTGGCTGTACCCGCCGCCTTGACTAGTCGTGATCTGCTGCAATTCATGAGTCCTGTCAGGTTGGAGTCTTACAGTTTTGATATGATTTTTGCTATTTCGTGTGGTTAATTGCTGTGTTTTAATCAAGTATAGGCTGTCCTTTAGATAAAACCAAGAGTACATAATAGGAAGAGTATGACACTCTTCCTATTATGCCTAGCAGCGCGCGTCCAATGCGCAGCGCGAAATAGGCCTTTTATGTACGGTTTTGAGGGGGGGTACCCCCCCCTCAACTGAAGACCCCGTACTCAACTGAGGGGGGGGGGGTACCCCCTACTCAGTTCGATAACCCGTGCTAAATTGTGGGGGTGGTACCCCCCCCCTCAACTCAGAACCCTGTCTTCAGTTGAGGGGGGGTACCCCCCCTCATTTCAAGACACTGACAAAGTCTTTGCGCTACCCCCCCCCCCCTCAGTTCAGTACCCCGTCTTCAGTTGAGGGGGGGGTATCCCCCCCTCAGTTCAGCACATCAACAAAAGTCCTTGTCAGTGTCTTGAAATGAGGGGGGGGTACCCCCCCCCTCAACTGAAGACGGGGTGCTGAGTTGAGGGGGGGGGTACCCCCCCCCTCAGTTGAGCACGGGGTCTTCAGTTGAGGGGGGGGTACCCCCCCCTCAAAACCGTACATAAACGGGCTATTTCGCGCTGCGCATTGGACGCACGCCCGTAGGCATAATAGGAAGAGTGTCATACTCTTCCTATTATGTACTCTTGATAAAACTGAAACTGAAACAGTTCTTAACTTTAATCTGCATATTATACTAGATAGAAAAATGCCCTGCGGAGGAAAAAGTTATAATAGGACTTACTAAATAAGTCATCCGTTCTATAGTTTCAATTGCCTAGTCGAAATCGTTACTGAAGCGGAAAAGTAAGCTGCTAAAAGTCTTGAAACTAGAATGTATTCGTAGGACAAATAGGCCGCTTTGCTGCGCCCTATTATTGCGGGCACCACGGCTGATCGGACTGCTTTTTCGAAAAAATATTTTGTCGATACCTACAAACCTACCTAAAGTCTGACCAAAAAATGTTGAACAAGGACACAAGTGGAAAATCTTCAGGCAAGGCAAGTTCAGGAATACGTCACTTCGGTACAACGTAAAAAACTGGCGTGTGCGTGTGGTGTGTACATACTGGACTATACTCTTGCACTTCGACAAATGTGTTGGTGCGTAACTAGACAGTATCAGCACAGGTGGGTAGTGATCAGCACAGTGGGTGGTAGGTAGTGAGTGGAGATTCAAGCCACCAATCTTGAGTGATGTGCAGAAGTGCAGATCAGCGCTGTGCTCTAGCTC
Organism: Trissonchulus sp. WLG1_4; assembly: GCA_030248245.1. Lineage (NCBI taxonomy): Eukaryota > Metazoa > Nematoda > Enoplea > Enoplida > Ironidae > Trissonchulus > Trissonchulus sp. WLG1_4. The sequence continues at coordinate 106,399 of JASANF010020428.1, read as the reverse complement.
TACCATTTTAGCTACTGCGACAATGCTGAGCCGTCATTAACTATGGCGTTAACGCCTTTAATCAAGATTTGTTGCAAATAACGGCCAAAAAAGGTCCCAAATGTGACCGCACTCAAATGGGTACTAGGGTCAATATGGGCACGTACTCAAACGAGACCCATATACAAATTGGACCCTTTTTGAAAGCCATTAGCCAAACAAAGTTGTGCAGACTGCAGCCTTTTAGCTCCGTCCACAACGTGAGAGTAAGATAGCTTGCTTGTGGGCGGAGCCAAATCTGATTGGCTGCTGGCTTTATTAACCAGCCCCCTTTGTGCCCTAGGATCCGTTGGGCTAAGTAACGCGCACATGTAATACGCATATGTATGTAGATAGATACTGTTTCACGTTCACGACTACTTATAGCTATTTTATTTTAACCGACGGTGCCCGCAATAATAGGGGGCAGCAAAGCGGCCTATTTGTCCTACGAATACATTCTAGTTTCAAGACTTTTAGCAGCTTACTTTTCCGCTTCAGTAACGATTTCGACTAGGCAATTGAAACTATAGAACGGATGACTTATTTAGTAAGTCCTATTATAACTTTTTCCTCCGCAGGGCATTTTTCTATCTAGTTAACTATATTTTTCCGCTACAGATTTTACACAACTAAGTTACATATAAAAAGTTTTAAGCTGCAGATATGCTGTTACAAATTAAATTAGCAGAGCTATATCAAAAATGTGGGAAGACGACGAGACCGAAGCAAGCACTTTTGAACCAAAAAATTGAAACAGTGACAACCCTGTCGTTCTACTGCCACAAGTCACAACTACACCACAAATTTTAACCTGAATCTGAAATTTCAAACCTCTTACACCTACGTCTACGCAAAACAATGCAACACTTTAACATAACTTATTTACTGAAATGAATCCATAAACAAAATATTGCATGCAACGAAGCTACTACAAAAAACACTTAAAACAAAATTGGTAAAAAATTACATAAAAAAGCTATAACTGTAACTGTAAGGGCGTTATCCAAAATTGGATTTAGCGGATTAGATTTAAATTAATTTAGCCTATAACACAACACAAAATAAAAATAGCCGGCTGAAATTTTACCCTATTTACATTATCTTGGGGTGTGCCAAGTTTCAGTTAATTACGTTAACCTGACGCTGCGTTATTGACAAAATAGTTAAATCTAATCCGATAAATCCAGTTTTGGATAAAACCAGTTTAAAATAAGATAAGATAAAGTGTTCTTTAACTGTTCTAAGCGTACTCAAATAATATTGATCATAGAAATGAAATTCATGTCAACATAGGGGTCGGTTCATACTTCCAGCCGCATATTATAAAAAAATGTAACATATAACGGAAGCCGAATGAGTACGGGTGGGGGGCGAGGGGTAGAAAAACACAAGTGATCTTAAGATCTGACAAACATTAGTGAAGCTAAATAAACCAGCATAAATTTTCTATACTCCAATCTAGGTCTAATCTAGTCAAAGGTCAAGTTCTAGTTCTTCTCCGGGACATCTAGGCCTTCGTGTGGGGTGGGCAGTTTCTCTGTGGTCGGCTCGATGCCCCAGATTTCGAGAGCGTACTCGGCGATGGTGCGGTCGGTGGTAAACTTGCCCGAGCTCGCGATATTCGGCAGGGCACATTTCATCCACTTGTTCGGGTCCTGAAGAAAAAGATTTATGAAAGGAGGCAATAAAAGAAACTGTATTTAAATGAAAAGACTAGAAGATTTGTGAAAAAAGGCCAGAAAAAAAGGTAAACGAAAGAAACAAGCCACAATAACCCATAGAAAAATGCTGAACAACTTGTGGGCAACAAAACATGATCAATTTCAGTTAAAGCACGACTAACTTAAAACACTTAGGGTGGATTTCACAAAGGTGGTTTTACTAAACCATTGGTTTTACGTACGTTTTGCATGATTTGCACGTAATTTCATTACGAAATATCGAATGATTTTCTTAAACCATTGGGTTAGCTCAGTTGAAACTTCAAACCTGCAGCACAGCAGGTCTCTGTTTTGCTGAAATTTCAACTGAGTTGAACCAATGGTTTAAGAAAATTTACGAAATTCGTAACGAATCATTCGATATTTCGTATTGAAATTACGTGCAAATCATGCAAAACGTACGTAAAACCAATGGTTTAGTAAAACCACCTTCGTGAAATCCACCCTTAGGGTGGAATGCATAAAGGCAATCTTACGTTAAAACCAGTCTAAGGCGTTCTATTTCAGTAAAATAGAACATCGTACGTAACGAAAAATTCTACACGTATTACCAAGAGTACATATTAGCTTCTCTATATAAAAGAAGAGTGAGATACTCTCCAGCCTGCCTGTGTTCTAGCACAGGCAGATGCGCTGGTCGTTTTCAGGCTACATGTTGACATTCTATGCAACATGTGCCTGACCAATCAGCGCGTAGATTCCCTGCGTAACACACTTTAGTATATAATCGCTGATGCGTTGATAAGCATTAAGATAGGGATAAAAGCTTAATAACTCATTATTTATTCATAGTCTGCTTGCAAAAACATTGAAAAAGGTTTGCAAATACCTCTAGGGATATTTTGGCAAACTTTCAGCCAAATTGATTGACAAACTTTTGAGATATAAACTTTTCTGAATTTCTTCAAAGTTTCTCAATCACTTTCGCTGAAAGTTTGCCAAAATATCCCCAAAGGTATTTGCAAACCTTTTTTAATGTTTTTACAAGCAGACTATGGATAAAAAATGAGTTATTAACCTTTATCCCTATCCCGTTTTATGATTGGAGCACGTGCACAGGCGTCTGCCAATCAGAGAATAGAAGCTCGCTTCTGATTGGCCAGTCACATGTTGCATAGAATGTCAACATGTAGCCTGAAAACGACCAGCGCATCTGCCTGTGCTAGAACACAGGCAGGCTGTAGTGTCTCACTCTTCTTCTATAGAGTGAGACGCTATTATGTACTCTTGGTATTACATATATAGTGTAGAATGTTTGCTTAGACTGCGTTTTAGCAAGACTCAGCTAAGACTGCCTTTATGCATTCCACCCGTAGTCTCAGGCAGGGTTGGCAAGTCTCGGGTTTGCAACCGAGACCGAGACCGAGACCAGGCAACCGAGACCACCGAAACGAGACCTACGAGACCGAGAACAGCCCTTGGGAGACCTTTTTTCAAGTTTCAATTTTAAAAATTTGAGATGCTTTGAAACGTGAAAAATAGTTATTAAGGTACAAAAAACTGACCAATAGGTTAGGTTGTATGAGTGTATGACTTGCGAAGTTGCGTGAAACTTAACATTGGAACGCCCGGATGCATGAGAGGAGGTGAGAGCTTGCCGGTGAGCTAACATTCTTCTGCAGCAGCCAGTTTTGACCATTTCATGCTTGGCATTCTATTTGGAAACTTAAATTGCAAATTAAATCTTTGTGATGCTGGAAAATTTTGAAAACTTCAAGTCTCATCTGAAATACCGAGACCACCCTATGGCAGGTCTCGGTTTTCCTACCGAGACCGAGACCGAGACCAGCCTAGTCTCGGGTTTTTTACGAGGCCGAGACCGAGACTGCCAACCCTGGTCTCAGGGCCTATTCCTTTACCGGATTAAAAGGTTAGCCCTTTACAAATTGGCCCTTAGAGTTTAGACCCACCTTGTAGTATTCATTCAAGGTTTCTTGGCATTTGATGTGGGCTTCATAATCAGCGCACGGCAGAAATCTGTAAAAACAAAATATTTCATTGAATAATCAAATCACAAACAACTTTAATAATTTACACCAAAATTAAGACACTAAGACCCCAAAATTACAAAAATCTATCCATAATTACAGCCGTATGTCTCCCAGCAAAACCAATTGAAAACTCGTTCCCAGCCGCTAAGCACTAATATTGATATACTCTTGGTGACAGCGACTTAATCGACTATGACCCTAATAAACCCTCATTGTTAGTTACTTGACTTGAGGGGGGGGGCTACCCAGCTCAGAAATCAAAGGTCTCCAATTTTGCTTAGTTTGACATATGTTACTCCCCCAAGGCACTTTTACCTCAGATAAGAACAAATAAGCTTGAAGGTGCACTTTTGGTTCAGTGCGTTTGTCAGTGTATTTACATAGGCAAAAGTACGCCAAAAAGCCTAAAAGTAGCCCTTATTTGGACAGTTCTTGCACAAACCACATCAAGCCAACCAGGTTGAATCTTAGCATAGTAGCAGCCCACATGTATGCGCAAAATCGTATGATCCGGATTTTCGATATTTATTTTCAAATCTAAAATCGTGGGCGAAATGTGAAAAAATGGCCGTTTTTTGGGCCCGCCAAATTTGAGTGATTTTACATTTGCTTCATTGCTTAGGCGACGGACAAAAATATAAAAAAAATGGATCATAGAGTTTGAGATATGACATTAGGCAATCGAATCATGGAAAAATCAGCTTCGTCAATATTAACGAACATTTCGAGTGAAGGAACGCTTTGTGAGCACAAAAAATGAGCACACAAAGCGCCTATGATTGACACGTAAAATTGCATTTTTGGGAGCCCCCAGTCAAAAATTAGCAAAAGCATTGGTTTCAGTTTGTTACATTTGTGATGCGCCTTTACTAGGGCAACATTGTGTGCAAATTTGAAGTGATTCGGAGAACCTAAAATTTTCACTTGCCCCCCCCCCCGAAATTTTATCCGACTGAAATTTTACACAAGGGTCCCCCTTTGGTTTTTATGGTCCGGCCGGAAAATTTTTCTGATGCGTCTCCAATTGACCAAATTTTGCCTAGAAATCAAAAATTTCCCCCAATTTTTTCCTGGGGGCTACCACCCCCAGACCCCTGCGACTCTGTAGCTTATCCTACCTTGTTATTATTTTTCATCAAAGCCTATGCACGTATACAGGAGTACATTATGCTGCATTTGCATGTCTAGACAAGTATATTATGCTGCATTTAGTTGTGTAATACAATGTCTGATCTAAAGTTCCCATCTTGTGTTTTATTTTCCTGTCGGAAAAAATTTCTGATACGTCTTTTGTTGACCAACTTCGGCCTAAAAATGGAAAAATCTCCATTTTTTTCTGGGGGCTGCCGCCCCCAGACCCCCGCATCTGTGAATTTTTTCCGAGGTACACCACTAACTTTTACAACAAACAGGCTCAACTCATTGCCCTTAAAATGACTGTGGCTATAACAAGATAGCGTAAGGCTGAAAAACGCTATTATAAAAAGTGAAAAAATTTCTTCAGACCTCCGCCCCCCCCCCCCGAAATCGAAATCTGGGGCCGCCAGTGATATATATATATATATAACTGGTGGGAAAAAAATAAACCCACTCTATTTTTTTGGTGAAAACCCCGCCACGCTGAGACTGGGGTACATGGTACAGACAGATCCAAAAAAAATTTCGAAGCATTTTGCAACCATCTGGGGCAAATTTTGAGTTTTTCAGCACCTTTTTTCAGTAGCAAGGGAACGGTGGGGGGGTTGTTCCGGTGGGTCAAATATGAGGGGATAACTCGTCCGAAAATCTGAAATCTTATATAGATTCAAAAGTTAAAGACTAGTCGGACTAATTTTCTCGCCCTAGAAATATACAAAAGGCTTCTACATAAAACTCTCGGAAAGCAGCATCACGAAACAATAAACCGAAATCTGGCTACAGGACACAAACAAATAACGACCGGTAGCCGTGAATTTTTGAAAAAATTAGCACAAAGAACACATTTTTTAATCTATATGAGCTACAAAGTTTTGTCCTTTTCTGTGTCCACCCACATTAATCAAATCACGCCAAAAGCCTTTGATTCGACAATAACTTAGCCTAAGCAACCCCACACCTACCAACAATTGGTACAGCCTGCAGCGTGCGCGACTGAGACGGTATGACAGTTGGTTCACCGTTGCCTGGAATCGGCTTGCCCAGCTGCTGATGCAACTTCAGAGTTTAAATAAATATATATATACATAGTGAGTTCTCAACTTTTCTGATGAGCAATTTTTTAATTCAAGTCAAAATCAAATCAAGCTAAAAATGTCTTCAGACACGTACAGCATATTTTTAGACAGGAAAAATATAGCAGTCTACTAGTACAATTATATACGTGAGCGAATGAGGGACTATAATATTATGCATACCATACGTCTCGAAATTAACCAGAGAAGATGTCATGCTAGTCACACTCTCGGATCATATAATAATATGCTACAATATTCATATTTTCTGATGTATTACGACACAATCTTCAAAAAACGTTCAAATCAATAGAGTCAATCAATCAAGTCTGATAAATAACCAAAGCTAGTTTAGTAACTTACTGTTGCGTTTAGTAATTAAAAAATAAATAAGTATTTATGGCCAATTCTAACCTTTTGATGCTTCACGCCTCTGACGTGAGCGTTGTAGGTATCCTTTCCAGTGCACGTGACACTGCACAGATCGCATCTATAGCATGTTTTGGTGCGCGAAATTGGCGTTGCCGACTCTGCGGCCTTCTGAGCCTGTTCCTTTTTCTTGTGCTTCATCCCTTCCAAGTGCTCCTTGTAGGTCTGAAATAGGTTACTACATGTGCTGCACTGCTGCGTCATGATGTTTTCGAGAGACAGTGGTGTACATAGAAAAAAATTTCGGTGGCCGGGGGGAATGACTTAATGGGTTGAAATGCACATTTTGGCAAGGCTTAAAAACTCGTTAATAAAGCAACGGCACGAAACCACAAAGTTGCAGGGGTCTGGGAGCGGCAGCCCCCAGAAAAATTTGGAGATTTTAAGTTTTAGGTCGAATTTGGTTAACTGGAGACGTATCAGAAATTTTTTCCGACAGGAAAATTAAAACAAAAGATGGTAACGTCACATTAGACAGTGTATATATTAGAAAAGTAAATGCAGTATAATATACTCGCATAGACATACATAGGCTTTGATGAAAGATATATAGTAACAAACAATAGTAAGCCACAAAGATCAGAGATTTAGGGTCTGGGGACGGCAGCCCCCAGAAAAAAATTGGAGAAAATTTTTGATTCTTAGGCCAAATTTGGTCAATTAGAGACGTATCAGAAAATTTTCCGGCCGGACCATAAAATCCAAGGGGGGGGACCCTGGTGTAAAAATTTAATGGGAAAAAATTTCGGGGGGGGGGGAAGAATTCACCCATCCCCCCATGGGTATATACGCCCTTGTACAGACACACATATGCCTAAATTGCGAAGCTGATAATAATATTGGTTGTTCAATGTTCACTCTTTAAAATACAAAATGTCAATAATTTGCGGTACAACACGATTTCAATAATGACAGCAACTAAGGGAAATGTAAAATATATGGAAAGTTAATAATGTGTTAAACAAAGCCGAACAGATGCAGAAGAGGAAGGCGGCATTCTTCTGGAATTTTTTTCAGTTTTTAGGCCGAATTTAGTCAACAGGGGTCTGGGGACGTATCAGAAATTTTTCGACAGGGAAATTAAAACAAAAGATGGGAACCTCACATCACAGTATCAGAGTAGGAGGGGGAGTATCAGAGTATCAGAGTACATGGGCGTGGGGGGGATTGCTTCCCCCCCAACCGGACCCCGTTCCCCCCCCCCCCAGACAGGTCCGCTGCCCCCCCCCAGATTTTTTTGAAAGTAGCTCACGAAGGTAAATTGAGCGGCCGGGGAGCAAAATGGGTAGCTCACGAAGCAAAATTCTCCGCAAAATTTGCTCCGCACCCCCCCCCCCAGATTTCCTTAGCTGCACATGTGTGGTTGTGACAGCTTTTAACGGCTCTCATTGCAAAGATGCCATATTTTACCATCTATATACTTGCTCAAGAAATTCGTTTTTAATTATATATGTATATACGTACTATAATAAACTATATATACTTGACAATATTTCTACGGTAAAAAATCTCATTCCCCTCTCGTAAAATGCAGCGGGGGGAATAGTTAGTTTGAAAGCTTTTTATACAGCACCGGAAGGGAAGCGTTTTTGCTTCACAAACTCCTATCTGACTCTTTGGAATTTCGGGTTAAATGCAGTTGGGGGGTTATAGTGGACCTATGTATTTTTCTGAGTAGAGCACCTTGGAGTAAGCATGTTTGCTTCAAGAGCCCCTGTATATATTTCATTTTTTGGTTAGATTTTTTGACATATTTGACACACACCCCCCGAAATTTGAACCCCCCATGAGGGACGTGTTCACAATTTTTTCGGAAACCCGTGTTTTTCTCGTTTTAGTCGTGTTTGAATGGAGTCGAAATAATGGTTACAATTTTTAGAATCAAAACAAAGGCACTCTGACCCCGTTTCTTTCAAAAAATTGGGGTTACATGCAATTGGGGGGGGGGGGAAATAGTTGTCCTGTTTTTTAGAAGAGCACCTTGCGAGAGCCATTTTTGCTTCAAAAACCCATATTTTATTTTATGGATTTTCTGAGATATGACCCCCCGAAATCTAAACTCTCAGTGAGGGACGTTTTTGCAATTTTTTTCGAAAACCCGTGTTTTCTCCGTTCTAAACGTGTTTAAATTTTAAATGCAGTCTAAATAATGTTTACAATTTTTTATAATTAAAACAAAGGCACTTTAACACCGTTCCTTCCGAAAAGTTGGCCAAATTCACCAGAATCGTTTAGTTTTTGACCAAATTCAAAGTGGGCCTCAATTTAGGCTTGGGCTTAAGCTTAGGCTTAGTATCAGGCTTATGGGCTAAAAAATCAAAAGTTTCGGAAAAGATCTTGCCAGCTTAGCCTAGACGATGCCTTAAAACATCGTGACGCACTCAAAACAATCCAAAAACACTGAAAATGCAATTTTCTAGGGGTCTAGCTCAGAAAATCGAAATTTGTGGATAAGGGTTCTATTACAAAAAATGCCTCCCTTGAGGGCTCCAAAAAATAGGCCCAATAATCCCCCCCCCAAAAAAAAAACTCGATCCGGACTTTCTGAGATGCGAGCACCCGAAATCTGAGCCCTTGAACAGAAGTAGGGTTTATCCCCAAACCGAAAAATTACTGTTAACTATGTAGACGTAGCCAATGCCTTAAAACATCCTAGCACACTCAAAACTGTCAAAAATAATTATTATAGCCATTTTTGGCTGCAAACATTGGCCCAGGTTCACTTCCGCTGAAAACGCTTTTTAAGGGGTCACACCTCAACAAATCCACATTTTTGGATAAGGGTTGTATTACAACAAATGCTTCCCTGAAGCTATGTTAATCCTAAAAATATGTTCACTATCACCCCGCACCAGACTGAACTTGATATTTTTGGTTTTTAATATCGACCTTCAGGCTGCATTCCACTAGCTGTACCAGGATCGAACCATTCAGGGACCCAGAGCCACCAGTTTGCCCGAACAATTTTAGGAATCTGAAGGGGGCACAACTCAGAGCAAGGCTTTGGCCCCTCTCGCTGCATCACTGCGCGTTTACTTCCAAAAAACACTGAAAATGCTATTATGAAGCGGTCACGCCGCAGAAAAGTTTGTTGATAGGGGTTTTAGCACAAAAATGCTTCCCTCAAGGTGCTCAAAAAGTAAGCCCCCGTGGGCCGTCTTCCCGGAAGACGGGCCCCCGTCTTCCCCCAAACAGCAAACTGCCATCAATGCTTTCGTTCCCACACCCACGATCCATATATATGTACGTATGTACGTCTTGTCACTGCTTCGCTATGATGACATTGCAATTCTAACAACTTATGAAGCAACAAACCTGTGGCTTTATATTACAATCACCGTATCATCAAATTTAAAGCATCAAAAATAACAACTTCTTTCACAATTAGACAATCAAATTTGACTTGGAAATTATCGCAAATAGTACGCACATAGCTTTTATCACTAGTAACAACTTTACTGAGAAGTTGTTCAACTTCCACCATTTTCACATACTGAGTCAAAAAAGAGGTTTTTTCCAATTTTCTCAGCGAAGGCACAACCGTTCAACACAAAAATAGGAGAAAACTTATGGCATGACAAACCGCATCGATTGAGCCCATAGTGACGAGAAACGGCTCTATAGATGCTGAGAAAAGTTGGCTGAAAAAAGTAAAAAGAGACGCGAAGTTTTTCTGAAAACTTTAAGATTTATAACTTTCTTCAAACTCAACCAATTACCTTGATTTTTGCAGCAGTTATGTGATTTTACATTTACTAGAAGCATACTAGGTTAGGAGCTGTTGTGTGGACGTTAACTGGAGTTATTGGTCGATTTATATACGAAAAAATCGCATTGAGTCGATTTTGTCCTATTATAGGTTTGGCGCTATCGCGCCAAACCTGATGATGCTTTTTCGGGCCGATTTTTGCATTTATTTACTTCAAAAAAATTATATTGTGCTTTGTTTTTGAGGTCGTTTGATAGTGGTGTGCCCTGGGTTTTTTCTCTGGCAAGTTTTTTGCAATTTCGCGAACAACTTCAAAATTTGTTCGGAAAACTAAAATGTTTAGCGTAACACTGTTCTTTCGTTACATTAGAGCGGCGGCGTAGCTAAGGGAGGAATTTTTTTGTGAATTTTAATTTTTTGTGCACTTTGTACATCTCATGCGAATGAAAAAATAATATTAACTAACTTCATTAAGTTATTTATTTATAAAATTAACTATTTAGGGATGGTCTACAAAAAATAAGAATCATTCAGGACTCATCACCGAATCAATATATGGTACTTTTGAAGTTTCGAACGCAGGTAAGCTGTCACATAGTTTTTTGCTATTGACAAGAATGATGTTTTTGTCTTGCTACTTGATGCATTATGTAGAGGCATCTTTATGATTGTTTAGCAAGTTGCCAATTATTTTATATATTTGTCATAGTTAGGATATATTTTGTTGTTGGTTATTGTATGGATTGCTCCTGTGGTTCTTGGAAATTTATCGCTCTCTATGATTATCGTTTTTTTTGTACCTATTGTTTTTCTTTAGATTTACAAACCTTATTTTTCTTATTTAAGGCGTTCGCAGACGACTTTTACAGGACTTACAATGGCGTGCCTTTCAATAGCATTGAGCCCGACGTTTGTCATTTGGCTTACGTCGCAGAGGTGGAGACACGACAGACTTCGGAGGTATATACTATCTGAGTTTATTTTTGATCCTTTTCGAGCTAGTCGCGAATGTAACTCAGAATGTTTCGTTTTGTAGAAAGAAACTAATTTTTTTAATTTGGTGTTGGTGCACTAAATGTGTCTCTTTTTAGTAGGCAGGATACATTCTTTGTTGGCTAGTTAAATGCTTAGTATATATTTTTTCTTAACTTGGCGTATATACATGGCCACAGATACTTATTACTTAATATCCTTCGGGTTATTATAGCAAGCTCTTAGCAGCTTAGCTCGAGTTCCGCTTTCACTGGACTTATTCCGAGATGGATTCTTCTTTTGCCCTTGATCAGTTATTCTTTGTCTTGTCTTCTTTTTTTCAACCCCTTTTCGGTCTGCATCAAGATTTCCGCCCCCTCTCTCTGATTTCCTTAGTTTGCACATGTATGATGTCGCCCATGTATTGGGAGAAACTTCCCTCACCCCTGCGCACAGGTGCTTAACCCACCCCCCCCCCGATTGTTTAGGCGTTTGCTCATCAAACTAAAATCAATACCTAGCTCACGAAGCCAAATTAGGTGGTATTGAGTGGAAAAGTTGCTCTCCCCCCACAGCCTTTCTACCTATTATGAGCCTATATAATATGGTTTCAGCTGTTTGTTTACTGTTATATCCTTTTTTTCAGGGTGGAGCATTACCTGTGGAAGGACACACAGAACTGCCCGTTTGTCCTGTCTGTTTGGAGAGAATGGTAAAGACTCATTGATCAGTTATCAGGTTTCAATTAGTTAGCTCCATTAACGGCGTCTACTGTGAATTGATCCGAGGACTTGAGTTTCACGAAAGACTGAATAAAATTGTATTTAATAATGCCTTGAAAAGAATGTTTTTTGCAACAACTTTAGTAATTCATTGACTCTGTAGAAACAGCTGTCAGAGCTTAAATTTGTGTGAATGTTTTTTTCATTCAGGACGAATCAGTGGATGGTATTTTGACGATTCTTTGCAATCACTCATTTCACAGCAGCTGTTTATCGCAGTGGGGCGATACAAGGTATTGCACTCATTCGGCTTGAATTGATTTTGTGATTTACGGTAAAACAAGCAGTAAATTAATTTATTTTTGCTTTACATTCATATTTTGTTTATTACAATATAATTATCAGCTTTGTACTTTGTACGGAATAATTTATATGTGCTACTGTTAACATCTTAGCATCTGTAGCTGTGCCTTTATTTTTTCACTCTATCCGAGATGCATTTTTAAAAAATATACATTAATTAGTAAAATCTAAACGTAAAAAATTGTAAAATACTTAGTTTTATGCGTATGTCGTAGTGTTGAAGTCGTACTTGTCTTGTCGTTCCACACTCACACACCTATGCCTATGCCAGTCTAACTTACAGAATAACGAAAAAATTGAAACACGATTTTTATAATATTTTGCTTGCTATCACATACTACTATAAGAAGTGGTTTCTGTTTTCTGAATTCACGTTTGTGTGATTGTGCGTAATGACTGTTGTTTCCACTACCTGTAGCTATGAACAGTGTGCCCTCTAGTAAGTGTTAGTTGTTTGTCCGGCTTAGCAAATTGTGGCTTTGTGTCAATGAGTCAGCTTATATAACCGTGCTGATTTGATCGCTTGCTGCTGGGTTTTTTTTCGCAAAAACGTTCGCAATTGCGAAAAAAAATTGGGGATTGCGAAAAATTTTCAAACCTTTTCGCAAAATTGCGAAAAAATTTTGACGCAGTGGAGGTGAACTCGTAAGGTCTATGCGCTGATTTTTTTGGGTTAGTCAAAAAACATTTCCGATACGGCCCCAATTGACCAAATTTGGCCTAAAAATTGAAAATTTCTCCGACTTTTTGTGATCCCTTAGGCCCGGTCTCGTGCAACTGTGTGGCTTGATGTTTCTAGTGACTGTAAATGGGACATATTTTCTTTCACTTATCATCACACCGACTACATGTGCCATGTAAAATAATACTAATAGACAGTATAATAGGGGTCTGAGGTGACATAATTAAGAAACATTTCAAAATGTTAGCATTTTCAGGCCTAACTTGGACATTGGCAGGGTCTTCTGGAATTACTTTACGCTGAGCATCGATTGTGAAACATTACACAAAATTCTCAGGACGGCTCCGTAAATTTAAATAAAAATGTAAAAATAGTTGTTTTTTCGCCAGAAAGAGTAAAAATTGCGTCAGTCTTCATCCTGTAGAGGCGGAATACTGTTTTATTAACATTTAAATGCAAAGTCTACTGCATTACGTAACAAAAGCAAGTCTGCGAAAAAAAATTTGATTTTGCGAAAAAATTTTCAAGCTTTTCGCAAAATTGCGAAAATTTGCCAGCGAAAAAAAAACCCAGGCTTGCTGTCATTCTTGGTTTCAAAATAATAACAATAATAATGTTGTGTTCTCAGCAGAGAAATACAACCTATATTAGGGATCGACCGGATATCCAGATCCGGATCCGGGGGGATATAGGTCCTATATCCAGTTGTGAAGACTCTGGTCATAATAGTGTTTTAGTCAGATGATTTTTTAGCTTTGTCAAAAAATTTGCATTAGCAGATTAGATTTAGATACAATATTTTATTAATATTACTGCGCTGAATTGGCTGTAACTTGGTGAAACTTGACCCATTTCAACATAATCTAAGTACACAACAAATCTCAATTATTACAGCTTGCTAATTAAATCATACTATTGTACGATAATCAGTTATACCTATACGTTTGGACTATGATTAAATATAATGCACGGTTGCAGACGCAACCCAGATTTGAATGACGAGCCTTATAAGAGACCTTTTTTCGGATGAGGGACTATACAGTTTCACCATTTCAATAGTCTTACAATACAATATTGTAACTGTAAAATTGGGTGTTTTGTAACCAGTTCATTACAATAATCAGTCAACCATTGTAACCATATTGTGGCTAGAATGAGATTTGTAATTTGTTGCACTACTCCTGAGCTTTGAAACACTCTCTGCATTACAAGACAGACCTACTGGTTGGGATTGTTTTCCAGTACAGTAATAACACAGTCTCGTAGCTTTGTTTTGGGACCTCCCCCCCCTCCCTAAAATCCATATTTGCAATTTTTGTAAATTTTTCCAAAAAATACCCTTATTTTTATTTATATATTTTTTTCTGTTTTTAGGGACCCCCAGCTTGTATAATGCGTGATGGTTGGGGGGCCCGCCGGGGGGGGGTCCCCCCACCCCCCCATGGCCCTTCCGCTACCTTATGAGTTATGTCTATGTGTTGGTTTGTTTTTCTCAAACATTCAAGCGTTTTAGTTTTTCATACTGAGGTATGTTATTACTGTTACTGATATGATTTTGTATGTTGTTGGCAAACGAGAGTCTCAGCCCTGGAACCCAGATTTCGTTAGGCTTGCATTTTCAATTTGTGATGCAACCGTAAAGGGGTTGAGAAACTGGGTTGAAAACGGCTCAGTTTAAAGTAACAGGGTACTAGGGGAGGCAAACGTTTACATGATTGTTCTTGGCTTAAATAAAGCCGTATTAGCGGCTACAAATACGTTATTTCAAACTGTGGCCTTTGTTGTGATACGTTAAGGGTTTTTCTTCCTTCTTTTCAAAAAGATAAGAAACTGGCTAATGTCAATATTTTACTGTTATTGCAGTTGTCCTGTGTGTCGATATTGCCAAACACCGGAGCTTACGCCGGATCACAGATGTCAGGAGTGTGGTAGGCAACAGGTAATCATTGCAGCAGAAAGGTGGTTATGGGTTAAGCCCGGTTCATGCTCGTCCTTACGGACACAGGTCACAGGGTCAAACACAAGTTTTAGTCAGGTGCTGTAAAACTGACAGAATTTTAATATTCTATGTATACAGTCTGTAAGTGACATCAACTGACTGTCTTTATTTGAAAACTGGCTTTTTTGGCCGTGGGGGAGCTTTCTGAAAATAGCTTAACGACAAAACGATTGGACAATTATGAGTATGAATTGGGCTTAAGGTGAACATCGGGCAGGAATGGTAACGTTCGATTTGATGGGATTACTGTGACAAATTGGCAGCCTGGGCAGAGAAATCGATTCCTGAGAAGTGACTAGCTTTCAGTCACAACGGCTTGATGTAAGCTCAATAACAAATTGATGCCAATTAGGATTTGTGGAGCTGCAGCTAACTGCTATTTCATGTTGGAAACTTTCACATTTGGGTTTGATGGTTTTTTTTTATATTTTTTCAGGATCTATGGATTTGCTTGATTTGTGGAAATCTTGGCTGTGGGCGCTATGAACAGGCTCATGCTTTTCAGTAAGTGGGTTTTTCAGTGTTGCATGCTGGCAGTTAAGGTGGTAGTTACGTTTTCGAAGTTTTTGCAATAATTCAAAAGTTACTTGATGGAACATAACCAAACTTGGCACGAACATTGCGAATGTAAATAGCAATACTTCAGCTAATTTTGACATTGATTCAAACTTTTACGGTTAATTTATATCTAAAAAACTGGATTTTTTGTGTATTTTTTGAGGACTTACAAAATTGTATGCAAATTTCTGTGGCTCTTACACTACTCAGAAAAGCCAATCAAAAAAGGTCTAACCCAATTTATTTTAAGAATATTTTCAGCTAAAATATGACATATTTCTGTTAGTTGTTCTAGGCGATCCGTAACTTTGAAGTTATTTTACCTCAATTCTGACTTCTCATGCCAATATCACAAAATACCGATAACCACTTTGCACAATAATTCACATGTACATAGTCCCGTATGCATCTATTATACCTGCAAAATTTGGTTAGTATATGTCACAGCAGCCAGGAGCATTGGCAGTGTTAATAAACCCCTTCAAAAATTGCAAATTTTCTTCAGTCTCCTGAAACGTCATTTTTAAAACTTTTATCTGCCATTTTTTCAACGGGTACGGGAAAACTGTGCTTAATGTACTATGAGCTGACCCCAATGAGGCCCTTTTTAACTGAATTAAAATTTTTTAAAAAATCCGTCATTTCTGAGCATAATGAGTGATTTCAGTTGAAGTAACCAATATCCTGTTCCGTTCATAAGAATGCGAAAACAGCTTATTTGACAGTAGCCAAATAAATTTGCCCTATACCTTTTTCGAATTGAGTGAAAAGGTTGATTATTTTTTTAGTTACAGCCTACCAAAGTCATAAAAACTGCCGTTTCTTGACTTTTTAGAAAAATTTGAGGCAAACTTTTGCTCACTGTAAAAATCTGCTAAATTATTACGTTTAGTTAAGCATACCAGCAGTTTTATAACACATCAACGTGCCTTTGGTATAAATTACGTAATTGTATGCGGAATTTTTTTACCACAGTGAAGAAATAACGAAATACGGGGGAAAATGCATAAAATTGAGCTGATGAGCTTCACCAAAATAGTTGGCGTGCACACTAGAAGTAACGCCGACTCTTGAAAAATTGTAATTTTGTAAAAAATAAGTTGATTAATAATATGCAAAAGACCGCTTGTAAATTGATTTAGTAATTGCTACAAAATAGAACATTGAAAAAAGCTGCGAAAACGTAACTACCACGTTAAGTAGCCAAAAAGAATTATGAAATATAGCATGGTCATTTTGATTTGCATGGTGAAGTTTTTTTGCCAAGCCTTAAACTTAATGGTATCTTGTGTCTACACGGGCGTATAAATTTTTTTATTGAAATTGTTTAATGAAAACTCGGAGGGTATTTTTTATCTTAAAAGATATTTTATGTTCACTTTTTGTCCAAACGATAAAGATATAAATAAAAGTAAGATAAAAAGTAAAGATAAAGTAGAAAAAGAGATATGGCATAGTATTATTGTCGAACACCTCCTGTTAATCATTTTTTAGACATTTCCAAGAGACCAATCACACGTACAGTCTGCAGGTGGGCAGTCAACGGGTGTGGGACTACGCGGGGGACAACTATGTCCATCGACTGATACAGAACAAGACGGATGGGAAACTGGTGGAATTTGAGGATGCTTTTGCGGATCCTACTGATGTGAGTCCTGGAAAGAGGGGTTGATATAGCAGGGGTGATGCGCTGAACTCTATTGGAGAATGAGATCACTCACAGCGCAGAGGAATCGGGAAATGTTCTGAAGGTTTTTATGAAGATTGCGAAGAATTAGAGGTTTCTGGATTCTGGCTAGTGATCTTTGAACCTGGTAAAGGACTTTGGAGGGGTCAAGGACCGTTTTTTGGCAGGTGGCGAAATACTTTATTTTGCCATATGTATTATGCAGAGAGAAAGAGGAAGCGCAAATGTTTGCGCTTGTAGCATTTTGTTGGGAGGGTAGAAAAGCTAACTATGCTATTGTATATTTAAGTTAAAGTTGAAAATTTTAATGTTCATGTTTACTATTGTCCTTATAAAAAACACTGCTACTACTATTTTGAGTGATAGTGGCTCACGCCATACATCGAAATGTGTCACGAAAATTGTTGAACAGAATACAGATAATATTTTATGTCTTAGCGTATACTTTGAGTTTACTAGCTATTAATAAAGTATTATTATATTTTCAGCTTCAAAATGAGGAAAAATTAGATGCAATGACTTTGGAATATACTTATTTGCTGACCAGCCAATTGGAATCACAAAGGCTGCATTTTGAAGAAAAGTTGAACCAGGTGGAAAAAGTCACAAAAGCTCAGGTGGGCTAAGGTTTTTTATCTAAACTTTTTTTACTGTTCTTACAACAACATAGCTGCATAGAAGTTGAAATTTTCGAGCAAACCGCGAGTTTCCATGGTGTAAATCTATCGTAATATGTTGAAAACCGTACGAGTCTCTAGCTAATTTATTTTAGTCATTTTTTCTGTAGCCTATCTAGAATCTTATTACCCCTTAATAAGTAAAATTAAGAAGCAAACTTAAAAATAAGTAAATCATTATTTTATTTATCGTAACCTTCTTCCAGTCAAGCTGATAATTGTTTAAGGTGGAAGATTTGGAAACTCGTGTAGAGGAGATCTCCGCTGAAAGCAGTTTGTTGAAAGAACGGGTAAAAAAAGTGGAAGCAGAAAAACAACAGACTGAGAAAAAATTGCAACAGGTATTTAGCAGATTTTCACGCACATTATATTATTTAATGCAGTAATTAATCTGCGCAGAGCATTGATGTTTCAGTGCCTGGGGCTGTGTTACTCATCTTCACAAGTTTTACAATATAATGTAACAATAAAGTGCAAAATCCCGTGATTCGGTACGAATATATCACGTAAATTCATTAAGATTCACTTGATTTTACACTTGCCATATTGTTTTGTTATTATATTACGACTAGTAAAGTTGATAAGCAGGCCCCAGGGGCAGGTGGCAGTAAGCTATTCCGATTTTGTGAATGATGAATGTTCTCTTGTTGCTTCTTAAGTTTTGAAATTAGTTTAGTTTGAACTAGAAGTTTAATCGGGCTTAATTTCTGGATGTGTCAACAGTCACTACTGATTCTAACAGTGATACAACTTAATGATTCTAATAAGCAACCATTCTAAATTTAGTACGTGTAGGGGTTTTGTTTTTAGCATAGTTATTTTTTATTTTATGCTTCATTTTTTATAGGCAACAGCGAAAGTAACCAAACTAACGGCTTCTTTACAAGAAGAAAAAGAGGTTGGTTTAAGGCATATATACTTTTGATGTATAGTTGGTATTTGGTAAAAGTTATTCCTTTTTCTATTAGCAATTCCGACCGGTGACTAACTTGTCGCCCGTTAAGGCGTCTGCTGCATTTTGCTGAAATAAAAATGTTTGCGTTTTGCCGAAACTCAGAAAGTATTGACAGTTAGGGATGTTGTCATTAAGACAGAGCAGAATCTGCGAGCAGAACTGGGTGTTGAGTTGATTGTATAGAAAAAACTATGTAGAAAATTTCTAGCAGCTTCTAAATACAACCATTGCGTCCGCGCGGCTGAGACAACGTGGATGGACTTTCCATGCTTTTCCGTATGATGATGTCAAGAATTTTGGTGGAGCTTGTCACCATAGGTTGGGTGTCGTGTCTACCCAATAGTGCGAGAAGCCTCTACAGGAGGACCCCTTTTCAAAAACTTCCTTCATTCCCGCCCACACTTCGCAACAATGTTAAACGAGGGCATGCATAACTCATATAACAGTGACGCCAAAAAAGTAACAGCAGAGTAATAAAAACCGGAAAGTGAATGACATTTCTCACTTAAATACCGTCGTTTGGCGGTTCTTTTTTCAATAATAATTAATGTCAAATGTAATTTTACAACTATTATATTTTATGCCCACACTCAAAGAATATCTCGTTTTTGTCTGTTTTTTACTGATAGTTTAAAAATTTCGAAAATTCGGACCGTATTGACGTATAAGGGTTCGGGACAGAAATTCAGGGTTGGATTGGCTTATAAGCGCTCGGGACCAACTTGTGTGGTAGCTTTTTATTAAAGTTGTACAATTTGCATCAACTAATTATTTTCAGTTAAATCGATGTCTGATGAAAGATCAAAAGGACTGGGCAGAAAAAGTGGCGGCATTAGAGCTGAAATTAAAACAGACAGATGAAAACAAATCTGCGGTATGTTTAAGAATTTATCGCGTTTGTACAAGGTTTTGAAAAGTGGGCGGCGAAAGATTATGTACGATTGAGATGAGTTGAACGTGTTTTTGCCCAAGAAATGTAACTTAATTTGCGATGTCAAGGGTCAATACCTATATTATCACCTTTCGCTAGTTCACATTTATAATATTATAATACTCATATTTCGTATTAGGAATTGCATTGGAATAGGAATTATTAAAAGTATAAGAGATGGGTCAGTTCACAGTTGCAGGGAGGGGGGTACGTCGGCTCCTTAGAGAAGGCAGGTTAAGAAAAATAGCATGACTGAGAAAACTAGAAGCTTGCTGGACCCCCTGTTACGCTTCCAGCCCATAAAAATTTTTAATCATGCAAGTTGCTTGTTTTCATGTGTTTTCATTTGCTACTTCATCAAATTATTGAACTGGTGGACTGTTATTATTGCTGTTAAATTTCATATAAATACATGAAAAGCAAGATGTTCTGTTACTGAGAATATGTAGAACGTTAGGAGATTATCAAATTGTTTGATGTCCACAAGTTCAATAGTGGGAGTTTTTGTCAATTCATTCTTATATTTACCTTAAAGTTATCATTTCTTATGGCATTGTCTAAATTTGGACTGACAGCAAGCAGAAGGCCGACTCAGATTCTTTATACAGAATTAGAAAATAAATACGTGCTGGCTTACCAAAGTTAAAAAGTATTTAAGATTAGATATAAAAAATTTCGAAAATTATAGACATAGTGAATTTGTTCAACTATGAACCGTAATGCGGATTTAAAAGTACAAATAAAGTATTATACGATTAGATTAAGTTTAAATTTATTTTAGCATTAGCGGACTCAGAGAGAGAGGGTTCCGCGCTATCTTTCTCACAGAAGCACAAACAGCTGTTAAAATATTGATAATTGATGAACTCCTGTGATATGCGACCACTTTGGGACAACTTTATATGCTTTTTATGCTGTGCAACTGCGCAACCCAACATTGTGTGCTTACGTATGTGTAATTGTACGTAATGGCTACATTTGCTAATGTGAAACTGGAACCACCTCGAACCACGAACAAGCGACTGTTCTTTATTAGCCAAACAAGCAAGACTCACTCGCGTTCGGTAGCGCTGAACCAGTAAGGCAAAAACAGATAAAACAAAACATAAGAAAATGTAAGGCAAAACATCAAGGAACAAAATAGTAATTCGAAACGGCAAGCCAACCGCAAAGCCATATAAGAATTCAGAGTTTATGGTCAAGGGTCGCAAGCTAAGTACGTAAACAGTTTACATGGAACAGCCGATTTACGTAAGTAGCTAACGTAGCTAAACAGTTAGGAAGTCACACCTCGGAAGAGGAAAATGGATAGTCCTCGTTTCAAACAGCCCGCTGAAGAGGCGAGGCTCGCAATCAAAGCTATACTTGGATGGAGCATTAGCTCAGATCATCGGCTTGCGATTAACCAGTGACAGTTATTAGTCCATAAGAAAACTAGCAAATAGTCAGATTTAACGCACAGAAAATTAAGTTTTTTAAGTTTTGGCGTCAGTCAGTAAAAAAGGACCCATTTGCTGGACGACAGGGCCTCTTGGACCTGGCAGAGGCTCAAACGGGTGCAGCGTTCCGTCTTCTGCCACCACGAACCGCACGTGCAGGAGACGTGGCGGGTTACGGAGTTGGCAGGGGGGCAAACGCGGGGTCTGGCGTCTTCCGACGAAGGAATAGTTGCCAAATCGAGGGTTGTATTCCGGAAAGGCTTGACTCGTTACCGGAATAAGGGGCGTAGTAAATGCGGGGCTCCACTTGTGAAACTGGAACCACCTCGAACTACGAACAAGCAAGCAAGACTCACTCGCGTTCGGTAGCGCAGAACCAGTAAGGCAAATTACAGACAAAACATAAGAAAATGTAAGTTAAAACATCAAGAAACAAAATAGTAATTCGAAAGGTCAAGCCAACCGCACAGCCATATAAGAATTCAAAGTGCTAGCGTCAAGGGTCGCAAGCTAAGTACGTACACAGTTTACATCGAACAGCCGATATACGTAAGTAGCTAACGTAGCTAAACAGTTAGGAAGTTACACTTACATTTGCTTTTTGGTTTACTTTTGCATTTTGTTTCGGCAATTCAAAACTTTAGAAATTCAAACCTTAGTTTACATAATTTTTACAATTTTGTTTTGTTAAGCAATATCTTTGTTTAGTAACATGAAACTACGATATCGTTACTTGATGCACCATAGTGGAGCTCCAGTTTTAACAAGTCATAGATTTGGCTTCAGTTTATTGTCTTTTCGAGCTGTGATCCGGCGGCTCTGACTTCGGCATTGACACATCATTTAAACTATTTGCAATACCTGTAATAACAGCTATTTATCGTATCGCGGCTTGTCATATATGATGAATGGGTACGTGTTCATGGAAGACTTTGTGCTTTTCCTGGTGTTCACGTGCGCTGTGCTTTTCCTGGTGTTCACGTGCGTTAATCATAGTGTTACACGTAACAAGTGTATTCTATGCATATGTGTTAGGTTAGGGCTGAATTGAGCTAGGCTTGTGTATGCGTACTTCAATAATGTGGAAAAGGCCATGTTACGCAGCCTAAGTTTAAAAATACTGCAAGATGACATAACTATAAAATAAACCAAGTTACATAAAACTGAACCTAAGGAAAGTAGTGAAACAGCCAACATAATAAATGAACCACACAAAATTTCAGAACATAAGAGTCATCCAAGACTAATCACCGCGGCACCGAAAATCCGGCCACACACGCGAATGTAACATTAAGGCCTATTCACACGAGGGCGCGTGAGCGGGCGCATGAGCGGGCGCATGAGAGGACGCATAAGCGGGCGCATTCTATTTTCACACTGTCTGCTGCATTATTTCACACAATGCAGTATGCAAGTGTGCGTACGCGCCCGCTCATGCGCCATGGCGTACGCCATACAGCAAAATGCGCCCTCGTGTGAGTAGGCCTTTAAGAACGCAATTTACCAGTCAAGATTTATAGTGTCGAACAACTAAATCTCTTTCTAACTAATAATTAAATGCGCGGTAAGCACGTTTCAAACATCACAAATTATGTCTCTTTCCTTCATTTAATAGACAACAGACCCAAAACTAAACACCGCAGGGCCGAAAATTGCATCAAATGAACCACTAGGAATGAATTTATTTGGCTAGACTGTAACAACTGTTGCTTATGACTGCAATTTGTCTTAATTGTCTGTCTAGAACTTCAAATTTCAGACTTCTGATTTCCGTCTAAAGGCCGCAATCGCCAAGGTCGGTTGGTCTGCTCTCTACCCCTTTCCCATTTCATAATCTGTCCAAGGCAGACATTCCACTTACCTACTCCACTACCCCCAGTTACTTGTACCAAAGTTCTTATATTATTTGCCGCATGCGCACTTCAACGACACTCCATAGCTACCCATTTTATTTTATTGACAACCCGGAAGACCCAGCTAATAACGGTAAGAAAATATTTAATGTTGCGATCATTAAATAGGTAATGAGAAAATTAGGTTTCATACTAGCAAATGGCTCAACATACGCACATTCATCAACACAATTATTCTGTATAAAATTTGTCATAATTAGGGCTACTAGAACTGCATTGCTACATTGCACGAGAACATGACATGCAATTGATAAATCTATATAAATCTCATTTTCGCTTAATTCCAAAAATTACAGCTAAACGTACAGTAGGCCACAGTAGTCGCAGACTTTACTTTTACCGAGAAAGCTGCAATTTTTGTAAGTTTTTTGAGCCTACATAGGTCCTTCGAAAATATTCTGAATGCTTCGAAATGCTTTGAAAAAATGCTGAATCAGGAAACCAACTTATTTTGGTTGTTATTATAAATGAGATTTATATAGATACAAGTAAGTTTTTTGAGCCCTCATAGGTCCTTGAAAAATAATTTGGTTTCCTGATTCAGCATGAAGGATGAACAATTGCATGTCATGTTCTCTTGCAACGTATGTGGCTGTACGTCCCCACTCGTTTGAACTTGCAGCAGTTTAAAAGTTTATGCCTTTTTTGACACAAAATTATAGCGTAATTTGAGGCATGCGGTAGTAAGGGCATTGGCGTGTCTTGTAACGCTAAACTGTTACTGGATGAACTGGTTGAGGGCTCACCTTAATTCGCAGTTGAATTGTTACTGTGATTTCTGAGCTCATGACGCTTCAGTGCTGACTTGTAGACTGTCTTGTAGTTGCAGTGAGAGCAGGGGTTTTTTTTGAAAATGGAAGGTGTGTCCAAGGTGTGTCCGGCGAAAAAAAATTGTGTCCCGTAAGCTTCGAGTGTGTCTGGGTGCCAGTTCGGCCGTTCGAGTCAAGTATATAATATTTATTAGGTATATACACAGCAGGGGCGGTGGTAAGGGTCCACGAAATTTTTTCCGACTGAAATTTGACACAAGGGTCCCCCCTTGCTTTTTATGGGCGGCCAGAAAAACTTTCCGTTACGTCTCCAATTGACTAAATTCGGCGTAAAAATTAAAAATTTCTCCAATTTTTTGTGGGGGCTGTCGCCCTCACACCCCTGCAACTCTTTACCTTAGTGTCCTTTGGTTTCATCTTTCATAAACTTATATGCATGTGTATATAGATGCAGTGTGCACTAATTGTTTGCAAGGGGGTATGTACAGCCAAAACTTTTAGCCGCGCTAGTAAATGAAACACAGAATTCACCTACAATGGTTGCGGGGGTCTCGGGGCGGCAGCCCCCAGAAGCTAGAGTTTTTTAAATTTTCATGCATAAAGTTGCATAGAAAAAGCTATTTTCAGCAAAAGCAATTCATCAAACAGAGCCAGCAGCAATCTGACAATACAGTATGCACCGTCGCGGTCACAGGAAATCCAAATGGCCGACAATTTATCTTTTTGATATCACTCACTAATCAGCACAATTCTACTGAATTATTAGTTTGATATCATACAAGTATCACCATTTATCTTATCATCCAGTCTTGGCTGGCAGGACTTCGTGAACATTTCGGTTCTTAGTTCCTAAATCTGAGCCTGACAAGTGACAGGACGCCTACGCCCCAGGGGCGTATATATCCAGAAAGAGTTCAGCCAAAATGTTTAGCCGTGCTAATAAGTGAAACACTGAATTCACTGGTTGCGGGGGTCTGGGGGCGGCAGCCCCCAGAAGCTAGAGTTTTTTAAACTTTTTATGCACAAACTTGCATAGAAAAAGCATTTTTTGGAACACTTGCGGGTAAGTTTGGGCAAATTTGAGCTTAGAAAACAAATTTAGATGTATCAGAAAATTTCTGCAGCGAAGAAATTAAAACCAAAGGTAAGACCCGCATCTGCAAGCGTATTTCATAAGTAGATGCAACATAATGTATATAATATGTACATTATGTTGCATCTACTTATGAAATATACATACATTTATAAGTGTATATATATATATTATATATATATATATATATATATATATATATATATATATATATATATATATATATATATATATATATATATATATATATATATATATATAAATAAAACAAGAAACACAAAAAGTACTATATGTATATATACGTCGCAAGGGGTCGGGGGGCGGCAGCCTCCAGGAAAAAAATTGGAGATTTTTTGATTTTCAGCCCATATAAAAAAACAAGAAACACAAAAAGTACTATATGTATATATACGTCGCAAGGTGTCTGGGGGCGGCAGCCTCCAGGAAAAAAATGGAGATTTTATGATTTTCAGCCCAAATTTTGTCAATTGGAGACGTATCGGAAATTTTTTTCTGACGTAACCAAGCATTTCATCACCATATAAACGAAAAAGGATTGTCAGCGGTTAATCGAGAGTTGTGTCCAAATTGTGTCCGGCAGAAAAAAATTGTGTCCCGCAAGAAAAAATTGTGTCTGGACATACTCCTGGACATAAAAAAACCTTGACTGAGGGCAGGAAAACTGACCCGTGGTTTTCATGTGTGTTCTGAGCGTCTGCGGGTCCGGGAACCAGTGCTGACAATGGTGGCGTCGGTGGTAACCTGAAGTAAAAAATCGTTTTTACAATATATTGTTCGTTAGTTTTTGACATTTAAACCGAATTCTGGTCATATATTTGACAAATTTTAGTTGATTTTAATCTTGACAGTTTGCCTTGTTATAGGGTTGAAAAATTTGTGTCACGTCTTTAACAGATAAAAATTGATACATTCTAGTAGACATGTGATAACATTCTGCTGTTTACCAAACCGTAGTATGAAACCAAATTTTTCCTTAAATACACATTGACACATCCTAGCAGGGTTGGTTTTTTTCCGGAAAAAAATTATGGCCGGAAAAAAACCGGTTTTTTCAGGTTTTTTTCCGGTTTTTTTCCGAGTTTTTTTCCGATGTCCAAAAATGGCGATAAATTACTTTTGGACTGTAATTTTTACAATTTTCGTCTAGTAACTTGATTATTATTTGCTGGCGACCTTTCACTGCTTATTTTGTTTTGTCTGCACTAGATAGATGAAAGAACAATGGTTTAAGCAGCGAGATTGGATCGTCATCGAAACATACGCCGATCAAATTCCCATTATTCTATTAGTGGAATTATTTTTTTGCTATTGCCGCACGTAGTTTCTAAGTATTTTCTAATTTCTAAGTCATTTTATGTTTTGCCAATGTTGAACCTAAAATTTATATATGTTTTAATCGGTTAATTTGGGTAGGACTAAGATGGGGCAAATTGGTAGTCACATGAGGGGGTTTTGAATTAGTGGAAACATTAGGTCCTGGCATGTGCAAAGTGTATCCGAGCTTATCATTCGCCATTCAGCCTTTGACAAACATACTTGCATTTCAAAAATGGACCAAAAACTTCGAAAAATTGATTTTTTAACTGTTAAATAAATTAACCAGTTGTTTTTAATTTGATTTTAAATTTTTCTATAAAATTTTCATAAAAAACTTAAAAATCGCTATCTACTTTTTGCTACGAAAGGGTCAGAATTGCATCCGCTTGGCGCCTAACGATAAGCTTCCTTGGTTCAAATAGAAGAGATCAATCCGTTGGGTAGGTATTCTGGTTCAATACGTCGATTTCGTGCAGCAATAGCAAAAAAAATAATCCCTAATAGAATAATGGGGATTATTAGATCAGCGTATGTTTCGATGCCGATCCAATGTTTCGCTGCTTAGAAAGACATCCGTTTGATTGATAATCCTAAAAATTTAGACAAAACGGACACAATTTCATTTTTTTCGTATTTGGTGGAATAAAACCACCGCTCTAAGCTCTAGGTTAATAAGGCGATTTTTCCAATTTTTAGACCGAATTTGGTGAACTGGAGACGTATCAGAAATTTTTCCGACAAAATTTAAAACAAAAGTTGGGAGTGTCATATCAGACAATGTATTCCACAAGTAAATGTAGCATAATATACTGGTGTAGACATGCATAGGCTTCGATGAAAGACAATAACGAGGAATAGTAAGCCACATAGTAGCAGGGGTCTGGGGGCGGCAGCCCCCAGAAAAAAATTTAGGAAAATTTTTGATTTTTAGGCCAAATTTAGTCCATTGGAGACGTATCAGAAAATTTTTCCGGCCGGACCATAAAAACCAAAGGGGGGACCCTTGTGTAAAAAATCACTGGGGAAAAATTTCGGGGGGGGGGGGGGGGGGGCCCCCCCCCCATCCCCCCCCCTGGGTACGCCCTTGCTCTACACATCCAGAAAAGGAACGGATAACTTCTTATTTAACGAAATGCTTATATCAAAACTTGAAGTCAGCAGCATTCCGTGCTCGCATTGCCAATTAATTCATAATCTATCCTTACGTAGTCACAAAACAGGCCTACTATCGCTTTTCAAACGGTTTTAAAGCATTTTCAGCAAGTTTAACCTTTACACGACTAATTTACCAGTTTCGAGTTTTTTCCGTTTTTTTCCGACCCCTCGGAAAAAAACCGTTTTTTTCCGGGAGTTTTTTTTCGGTGCCCAACCCTGCATCCTAGTAGCCCTAAGTATGACAAATTTCATACAGAATAATTGTGTTGATGAATGTGCGTATGTTGAGCCATTTGCTAGTATGAAACCTAATTTTCTCATTACCTATAATATAATGATCGCAACATTAAATATTTTCTTACCGTTATTAGCTGGGTCTTCCGGGTCCATTGTCAATAAAATACAATGGGTAGCTGTAGAGTGTCCTTGAAGTGCGCATGCGGCAAATAAAATAAGAACTTTGGTACAAATAACTGGGGGTAGTGGAATAGGTAAGTGGAATGTCTGCCTTGGACAGATTATGAAATGGGAAAGGGGTAGAGAGCAGACCAACCGAATTGGCGACTGCGGCATTTAGACTGAAATCCAAAGTCTGAAATTCAAAGCTCTAGACAGACAATAAAGACAAATTGCAGTCATAAGCAACAGTTAACAGTCTAGCCAAATAAATTCATTCTTAATGGTTCATTTGACCGGATTTTAGGCGCTGCGGTGATTAGACTTGCCGTCTTGGGTCTGTTGTCGATTAAATGAAGAAAGGAGACATGATTTGTGATGTTTGAAACGTGCTTGCCGTGCATTTAATTATTAGTTGAAAAGATAATTAGTAGTTCGACACTATAAATCTTGACTGGAACCAGATGGCCAAATAGTTGTTTAATGACTCTTATGTTCTGAAATTTTGTGTTGTTCATTTATTATATTGGCTGTTTCACTACTTTCCTTGGGTTCAGTTTTATGTAACTTGGTTTATTTTTTTTATAGTTATGTAATCTTATTGTATTTTTGAACTTAGGCTGCGTAACATGGCCTTTTCCACATTATTGAATTACGCATACACAGGCCTAGCTCAATTCAGCCCTAACACGTATGCGTAGAATACACTTGTTACATGTAACAGTATGATTAACGCACGTGAACGCCAGGAAAAGCACAGAAAGTCTTCCATGAACCCGTACCCATTCATCACATATATATTAACTATCAGACTCTACGCTTCTTCTATAGGTACTCGCCATGGATGTGCGCAAGTAGGTGAATGTTTCCTGGACGTGATACAGTTGAAATTCATTTTAATTAGTTTGATATTTTGATTGATTAGCTTCAACTTTTACACCTTTTATAATTTATTGATTACAAAACGAAAACAATGTTAATTTTTTGACCAAGCGGCATCGAAACCCCGTTCGTTAGAAGTAGTTTTAATGTATATATAAGTAAAAAACCAAACTACCAAACATTAATATTAGGTTTTGTTTGATTTTTTTTAACGGAGATGAGCACCGCATCCGCGGGTTACCTTTACCTTTCGTTTGATTTGATTTTAAAAGGTTGTTTTTAGCGATAAGTTATTAACCGTAACCGTGTCAAAAATGCTACCCAATTTTAATCGTGTACATTACCACTTACACGTTTTGAAATCGTGTTATGAGCCTCGACAATTCGTGTATGTGTTTAACAAATCTTGTACAAATCGTGTCTTATTTTATATTATTCGCAATATTTTTAAAATTATTGGAAGTCTGGATTAGCTTGCATTGCTTCTTCACATACGTAGCCTAGGTGTATACATGTAATGTATGGTAGTCTCGAAGGGCATGCAGTTTCAAGGGCAAGCAGACTGTTTGGAAGGGCAAACAGTCTGTTTCGAAGGGCAAAGTCTGCTTGCCCTTCGAAACAGCCTTCCCTTTCGATACACTGCTTGCCCTTCGAAACACATCTTGCTTGCCCTTCGAAACCCAATCTAATGTGTACATAATGATGCT
This sequence comes from Trissonchulus sp. WLG1_4, assembly GCA_030248245.1. Taxonomy (NCBI): domain Eukaryota; kingdom Metazoa; phylum Nematoda; class Enoplea; order Enoplida; family Ironidae; genus Trissonchulus; species Trissonchulus sp. WLG1_4. The sequence goes on along the minus strand of JASANF010020428.1, from coordinate 77,079 downwards.
CTGCTTACTAAACCGGCAGGTTTAAGTGCGTTTGGTTGTGGTGCTGTAATAGAAACGCGCGCAGCTATGTATAAATACTTTTGGTGCAAAATAATTTTATTAATTGAAAACTAAGTGAATTTTAAAAAAATGTGATTTTAAAAAGCATACAACTGCCCGGCAAGAAAATTGGATGTGAGTTTTCTCTTTGCAGCCAGGCTTGACCGACTATATTTGCTATGCATACTTACGTACGTAAAGTTAAACGTCAGAGAAGTTCAGGGCTGTGGCAGCCGTTGCACTGCTCATTAATTATCTTACGTAAAGCGGCCAACATTGAGGCTGTCAAATCAAGACGATTGCGTCTTATTAAGACTCTAAGACGATTTTAATAAGCTCAATCTTAATGACCAGACCCCTAAATTGATCTAAGCTAGTAATTTAAGCTTTTTACGAAATATTTACTTCAGAATAGTTTTCCACTTGGTGTACAACTCGATTTTCATTAGTATTAGATAGGAAACATTTTAAATATGAAAAAAGTGTGCACACTGTCAGGATAAAAAATTTTTACATGTTTTTTAGTGTCTTAACTTTCAATTTTGTCACATTTAGCTAAAATCTTAAATACGAAAAAAAATTACATACAACTTGTCAGCTAGAAATTGTTACTGGTTTTTTAACGTCTCAGTTTCGCTAAAAACGTATATCATTCGTGCAAGCCTGGATACTATCGTGTAGACTTTAATAACTTCGTAAAAAGACTGTGTTAGCGTTTGATCTTTGGAAGGCACTTGGTACCTCAATATGGCTGCTTGTTGAAGGACTGCTCTCTGTAATTGACTGACGTGCTAGTCCTATTTTGGTACCGTGTGCTTGATGGTATTTTTGGTGCTTGATGTGCCTCTTAAGCGCGTACTGATAAGTTGTAAAGTACCCAAACTCTGAACAGCTGTAGGTTTGCGCATCTGTGCTGTGTGTGATGTTAGCGTCTTCTTACTGGAAAATGTTTTCTGGCAATGGGAGCAATCGTAAGGCATGAAATACTAACAAAATTTTAAGTTCAAAAATTACAAAGAAAATTTACTTCAACACTAAAAATGGATTGCATGGACAATAACTAATGCTAAGGAGCCGTGTCAAAAATATAATCGTGTACTATTTTTACACGATATATAAACCAAGTGCTACACGGTTTGGTGAAATTTTAGTGAGAACTACATTGTTAGCGAAACTCAGACGTTTAAAAAACAGTGATAACTTCTAGCTGACAAGTTGTAATTTTTTTATATTCAAAATTTTATTCTAAATGTTACAAATTGAAAAATAAAACGTTGAAAAAATATGTAAAAAAATTTTATATTAACAATAATTTTTTCATATTTAAAATTTCGCCTATTTAATACTATATAATTAGAATTGAGCTGTACACAAAATGGAAAAGTATTATAAAGTAAATATTTCGTAAAAAGCTTAAATTGTTAGTTTAGATTAATTTAGCTGTTTACTGTTATATAGCAGGCGGGGAAAAAAACCCACCCCATTTTTTGGGGGAAAAAAACCCACCCCAGTTCCGGAACTTGGGTACGTGGTACAGGTCTAAAAATTTGCCAGCGTATAGTACAGTCCCTGTAGGCATCCAAATATAAGCGGTATCCAAAAGGGGTCTCGCTGGTATTTTTTATGAGTCAAAAATTGGACCCCCCTATTTTTGACCCGACATGGCTCCCAGGGAGGTGAATTTTGGAGTCTCATTTCTCAGCACTAAGAGATGCGAGCTCAAATGTAAAAACACTTTTACAGAGGACTACCCTTCCTCTATTCATGACCGCAGTGGCAGGTCCCTCCTTCTTTCGTACGAGGGGGGGCATGACCGAAATTAGACGGAGTAAAAAAACCATGTGGGGGAAAAAAACCCACTTTTTGAAAATTGTCTGGTGATGTCGAAAAACCTAGTAGCTACCCCAAAAGACTCATGGTAGTGCAAAAAGACGTTTATTATTAACACAAATGCGCATATTGACACTTTCTTGGTCGAATTCTGGAATACGGGCCTAATAGTCGGACTTTGTCATTTTGAGGTCCCTTTGCAGCGAAAAGTAGTATTTTCTGGTACTATTGCCATTTTTTTGTATGTTTTTAATTATAACCTGTTAATTTCTCTTGTTTAAACGCCAAATAACCGAACAAAATTAAATTATGGCCATTACGACCAGTCACAACCACTTACGGTACCCCCCACTGAGTGTCGATGGCGTAAAAAGTAGCCATAAAGTGCAAATTTTGCATGCATTTGAAGCGATATCGCAACTTTTTAGTTGTTTTTAACGTTTTCAGGCGAAATAAAGGTGTTTTGTTTTCAAATCTGAAAATTCAAAATTTTATAATGGGCTGCGAAGGGCAGTTTTCAAACTTGTGTACCTGGGGCCCCATAGCAAATCTGCGTATAGTTTTGGCATCAGGGGCCTCTACTACTCCGAATACGTGCCATAGAGTTGAAAAACTACCGCTAACATACTTTTCGGGTGATTTATGGGGTGGGTTTTTTTCCCCCAAATGGGTTTTTTTCCCGGCAAGTTTTTGGCTTCCCGCCAAAAAACGGTAAGAGATAGCTAAATGAAACCGGTCCCAGCGTTTAGAGCAAGGTTAGGCCTACGACAGATTTTTTTGGTTTCCCGTGAAAACGTATAGTCTATGAGCTGCATGACGAAATATGAAAATGCGGGTTTTTTTTCCCCGCCTGCTATACTTTTTTTACGTTCATGCCGTTTTCAATTAATCACATGATTTTTGCACCAAAAGTATTCATACATAGCTGCCCGTTTTTTTATTACAGCACAACCAAACGCACTTAAACCTGCCAGTTTAATGAGCAGACCATCAATATATGCACACATGCCCAGCCTCGCGCAGTTTTGATGACACCAGTAGAAGACATGAAGTTGTCAACAACCACCACTACGGTTGCAGAAATCCGGTCTACTTCGGATGTATTACATGAGACGACTATGATTACAGAATACAGACGAAACCGAAATTTTGCCGACGAACACAACAGAAGCGGCTATCGTACTAATCACCCCGACAGGTCCCGCTAACGCGTACGCCACCACTCTAAGCACCCCCATGCTACGCCAGGTTGTTCTGCCGACACCTGTAATGCCCCGACAAAACCCCCATTACCCTTTACAACCAATTGTTGCCACATTGGGAGCCCCGACCACCCCGACACAGATTTAACAAAACAAGCCATAACATCCACGCTCCAAAGACCTCAAATGATGGCGCCCCCACCTGAGTTTGAGCAAACTTCTCTGTTTGTACAACCTCAACTTGGGAATCCGATCATCATGGAACAACAGTTTGACACAATAGATATCCCTAGTCAACCTGCCAATTACCCTTCTGCTCCTGCAGGTCCCAACATGGTACCCTTACCCCCTACGTGGCCACCCGAGACCAGTGTTGCCATGCTCCCAGTGGTCCGCCAACCAGATGGCTCCCTAATCCCAAAGGCTCCAGTGACAAGACAACTGTGCCTGCATCCGAGACCCGACGTTACCCGATTCGAAGTTGAAAACAAGGGTTGAACATTGGCTAAAGGATTACGAAACACTTACACTAACTACGCTTTTGGGATTACGGAACTAAAACCTGATAACTGATCTTATAAAGTAAAATAAAAACGCTTACACACTTGAGCCAGGAACGAGGACGTTCCAGGAAAAAAAGGAGAGGAGTGTAGCTAACGCTAATAAAGATTAATACGTACGTACGTACCTAAGTACTTGCCTCCCTAACTGCTAATGTCATCCTACGACTGCCCCCCAGCTACTAGCTAGCCTATTAAAACCTAGCTACTGCTTGACATTTCAATTGGCATTACGACACTTTTCCAGACTTATTGAAATGTCAAGCTACTATGAATAGACCTGAGACACTATTTAAGACGCTGCATTTTGCTCTCCAGAGAGTCTTGCCTTTACCTCCATGCGAGCTAATCTTGCTCTGCGCACAACTGTCAGACAAGTTAGGGCCTCAGCCAAGTTAGTCCTAAGTCTGTAGACCTGTTCAGAAGCTCGAGACATTCTACCTCCTCCTTAAAGTTACTGGCTCAAGTGCACGCACACATTCATGCTTGTTGCTTCATTCTTCTACTGTTAAGAAAGACGCTTCCGCTGCGTTTGTGTCCATGGTGTTATTGTGTTGGAGCCCTAGGTAGGACGAACCAGGAAACTCTAATAAGTCAAGAACCCGAGAGCCTATACGAAGCACTTCTGATATTACACTTAAGACGCTTCATATGGAACCGCGTAGAGTCTGATCGTTGAGTGGGGATATATCTGATATATTGATAGAAGGCCGCGATACAATAGGCGGCTGTTATTACAGGTATTGTGAAACTGGCGCGGATACCGCTTTTTAGAACCATGCTCGGGGGCTTCTGAACAGTCTCTACCATTTCGATCTGGTTATTCAAAGGATCCCCGGGCACGCTGAACTCAAGGACAATGAGCTGTTAGACCAATTTGCCTCCAGAGGTTCAGCCATGATCCAAGCTAATGAGCCCCTTTATTTCAGCACAGCCAAGTCCGTCAAGTCCGGCTCACGAAGAACAAATGTGTTACAGGCCTTCAACACCCACGTGCGCGTGCAATATACCAGAACAAAGGCCCAGTCCCTACTGGCAAGGAGGCGGCGTCAACAGACTACCGCCACACCATAGACTCAGACAACCATCCATCCCCCTAGTATCCATGCTGCGACACGAACACCGAAGAAGACGTCAAACATCTGTTACTGCACTGCCCAATACATCAGGGGCGCTCCCCCCCCCCCCCGAAATTTTTCCCTACTGAAATTTTACACAAGGGTCCCCGCCCCCCCTTTGGTTTTTATGGTCCGGCCGGAAAAATTTTCTGATGCGTCCCCAATTGACCAAATCTGGCCTAAAAATCAAAAATTTCCCCCAATTTTTTTCTGGGGGCTGCCGCCCTCAGACCCCTGCAACTTTGTGGTTTACTATTTCGCGTTATTAACTTTATCAAAGCCTATATGTACACGTATACCTTAGTACATTATGCTGCATTTGCATGTTTACACGAGTATACTATGCTGCATTTAGTTGTGTAATACACTGTCTGATGTGACGTTCCCATCATGTGTTTTATTTTCCTGTCAGAAAATTTGATACGTCTGCAGTTGACCAAATTCAGCCTAAAAATTAAAAAATTCTCCATTTTTTCCTGGGTACACCACTGGTTTTACCTACAAACAGACTCAATTCATGGCCCTTGATATGGCTGCGGCTATAACAAGATAGCGTAAAGCTAAAAAACGCTATTATAATAAGTGAAAAAATTTCCTCAGACCTCCGCCTCCCCCCCGAAATCGAAGTCTGGGACCGCCAATGCAGTACATATAGTGGCTGGGTTACAAACCTAGGCCCCTCACCGACTTCTTAAATTCTGTGGGAGGAACCAGAAACCGTCCCTAGCTTTCTTCGCGACAGCGGGGCCCTGTCCTGCCGTGCATAGGGGCCCCTCCGGTCCCTGAACGACCACCGAACTCAACAACAACAGGTATTGAGAATAGGTTAAATGATGGGTCATTGCCGAAGTCGGAGCTACCGGCACAGAAGAAACAATAACTGAAGCCAAATCTGTGACTTGCTAAAACTGGAGCTCCACAATCGAGCATCATGTAACGGTATCGAGGTTTTGTTACTAAACAAATATATTGCTTAATAAGCTCTTCTGCTGAGTGAGCAGTTGTATAATGTGAGGTAGGAGTGTCAATATTCCAGGGGAAATATTAAACGCTGCCATTAATTGTGGATAGAATTATTTTTAAATCAAAAGGTCTGTAGGCATTTGCTGCTGAGTTGCGCCAAAGCTTTTCTAGCGAACTCTGAAGATACTTTAGGGTCAAAACAAATAAAAATTTTGGAAAAATTAGTTATTGGAAAAAAATACGGTCTCACCGAGATTTTAACTTGGATGACTGGATTCACAGTCCAGCGTGCTCACCATTACACCATGAGACCACTAAGAATGAAGTGATAACTGCTGCTGATGTAAGAATTTTGAAAGTTACCTACTACCTGTGTCATGTTGATTGAAAGACACAGACTATGAAGGAAGAGAGAAATTGGGAGGTACCTACCTTTCTAGTGTTAATTAACACTAGAAATTCGACCTACCCAAAATTACATAGGAGAAACAGATTCTGAATATAGTATATACAAAACAAATTATAAAAGAACGTAAATATGTAAATTAGTGGTTGACTATGTGACTATTAATAGTATTTTCAAACTTTTAAATTGTCGAAGCAAAATGCTAAAATAAACCAAAAAGCCAATATTAGCTAATGTAGCCATTACGTACTATTACACATATATACGTAAGCACACGTTGCACACTTGCACAGCATTAAAAGCGTATGAGGTCGTCTCGAAAGTGATGCCTATTCATCAGATGAGAGTTAGTAGGGGGCGCTATGGCCCTGCCTAAAGACTGCCTAGAGGCTGAAAATATGCGAGTTGTGGCTGGGCTACCAATTGTGTTCTAAATCCACTGGGTAACGTAGCCGCAACCCTCCACCTCCTGCCACACCTCAACAAACCTGCCAATTTTTACATCGCGTGTAGTCAACAGAATGGTGTGAAGTTCGGGGCCTAGGGCTGACTCGTTAAGGCCGCAGGATGTTGCAGACGAGCGGGGGGAAACAACCAACCAATCATTTTTGCAGCTTTACATTTGTTTGGCCGGCAAAACTAAAAATTCTGTGACTATTAATATGTAGCATGAACTGGTGCCGTGATTGAATTTACGCCTATTCTGTGAGTTTCAAACCTAGCTTGACTTCTTTTGTTTTAGGAAATAGCGGATCTTCAAGAACAGCTAAAGGATCTCATGTTCCATTTGGAAGCAGAAGCCAAACTACAAGCAGCTAATCTGAGCACAGACGATCGAAGTGATATTCAGGAAGGAACTCTGGTACTTCCAGAAGCGCCATCGCAAAACCAAACTCCGAAAAAGCACAGGCGAAGAAGATAGCGGGCGGCTTTCTCATTTTTGTTTCCTGCTTTACTGACTAATATGCATGGAGATATTATAACGTTTACAGAAGACCTGAGTCCCCATATAAAGCAGACTTGAACTGTGATTTTGTAATAATTTTATTAAACTTTGTGATATTTATTTTATGTTTTGCTACTTTGAACATTGTATAGTAATTATTTGTTTAGTTAAAGGAAAGCACAGAGTATGAAATTATGGTTTGCTACACCGTATGGAAGGTCTTCTTGGAGTGAACCGAATGAACGACCCTGCAGGGTTGATAGTACCAAGTCGTTACTTTTTCGCCCGGTTCATACTAGTCCTTATTTTTGTCCCTATCGTTTTGTCTTTAAGCAGTCTCAAGAAATCGACATGTGCAAATGCGCTAAATTTTTGCACGTAAAACGTTAATGTCAGTTCCAATTTTTCCTCAAAAAAATAGACGAAACGATTTTGTAAATACTGCACAATGGCTGTCCAAAACTTGTCCTTGTCCTTGGCACCGTATTTTTAAGGACAAGTATGAACCGGAATTTAGCCATCCAGTATGAAACGACGGCGCTATAGCTATACTACTTATTTTAGACGATAACGTTTTGAGCTAGAAACAAAAATTTCACCTTTGTGAAGAAAGTGGGCATAGTGCTAAGTTGTGGTTTCAGCTAAATTGGACACTTTGGGTGGAATTCTAGAAGGGTGATTAACTTAGTCAGTGATTAAAAGAACAACGCGCGTTCAGAATGACATCAGGCAAGTCTATTCTCAACGTGTAGAATTCGTAATGACAAAACGTAATGAAAGAACGTTTAGCGACTGATTAAGTTAGTCACTCGCTAATCACCCTTCTAGAATCCCACCCTTTGTTTTCACAAAGCACAGAGTAGAAATTTTGGAGAATATTAATTTGTATAATATTATATATTATACTTCGATGTTCGATGATATTTTAAATACATTACTGATAATAAATTGTAATCGGCGTAACGACTATCGACTGTTGTGTATGTGTGTATGTATACTAGTTATGAATAAGTGAAGGCTAAGTACGAGTGCATCAGGTGTGACTATTCTCATCTAACTCTACTATTCGTAGCCTGAAACCTGCAAAATCGAGTAGGGAAACGTTTTTCCGAGGTTAATACTCAAGTGTTTCCAATGAAACTAGTCAGTGCATTTGCATTTTACCCAACCCAATCTAGGTAACAATTAGCTAGTCTTGTGAGTAATCAGTAGAGCTTATTTTTCAGTTCGGCAACAGATAGTAGAAAGCACAATCAGTAACAATTACGTGCACATTAGGACAGCCTTTACTGACAGACACAAATATGACTGAAACTTTTCTTATGGATGGACACGAACATGCACTTGAACACGGACAATTCTGAGCTGTCAAGGAGACGGGGCTACATTACCTGTATAAGTGAAAATTTTAGGTTCTGCGATTCGCTTCAAATTTGCACACAATATAGCCCTAGTGAAGACGCATCGCAGGTGTAACAAACTGGAACCATTGCTTTTGCCAATTTTTTTATTAGGGACTCCCAAAAATTCTATTTTAGGTGTAAAACTGTAAATCATAGGCGCAAAAAACGTTTTTTGTGGTTGCAAAACGTTTCTTTACTCTAAATTTTTGTTAACATGGACGAAACTAATTTTTACATGATTCGATAGCCTAATGTCATATATATCTCACTCAACCTCTATGATCCATTTTTTTAAATTTCTTCCCATGGTCTGGGCCTGAGCAGTGACGTCAAACGTAGTTACTCACTTTTGTCGGACTCAAAAAAACGCTATTTTTGACATTTTGCCTTTGATTACTGGTTTGAGAACACATCAAAAATCCGGGTCATACGATTGCGCATACATGTTGGCTACTACTATCCCCAGTTTCAGCCTGGGCCTGTTGCTCAACTTTACAAGTCTTACAATTGTAACAATTGTAAGTGCAAAATCAGGTGATGAATCACCTGATTTTGCACTTACAATTGTTACAATTGTAAGACTTGTAAAGTTGAGCAACAGGCCCCATTAGCTTCATGTGGTTTGTGCTAGAGCTGTCCAACTAAGGGCTGCTTTTAGGCTTTTTGCGCCACTTTTGCCTATGTCAATGCACTGACAAACGCACTGAACCAAAAGTGCACCTTCAAGCTTAATTGTTCTTATATGAGTTAGAAATGCCTTGGGAGAGTAACATATGTGAAAATAAGCAAAATTGGAGAACTTTTATTTTTAACCAACCCCCCCCCCCCTCAAAGCATGAACCCGGCTTTAGACCACAATAGGCCGCCTACATTTCGTCGTTCAAGTGTCGCTTCAGTGTCAGTAAAGCCTGTTTCACACGATGGGGAAAAACGTGGGGAATCCCCACGTGGGGCACCCCATGTGACACCCCAAGGGGTGCCCCGCGGGGTACCATGTGGCATCGTGTGACACCCCATGGGGTGCCCCGAGGGGCACCATGTGGCATCGTGTGACACCCCATGGGGTGCCACGAGGGGCACCATGTGGCATCGTGTGACACCCCATGGGGTGCCACGAGGGGCACCATGTGGCACCGTGTGGTGTCCCCCGGGGATTCCCCTGGGGTAACGTATTCACACGATGGGGCATGAACGCGCGGGAGTTTGAAATTTTAGGCGCGTAAACGGTCAAAATACTAAGTATTTACGAAGGTATTACATTGAATTTTGACATATGTGATATGTGCCTTGGGCATAAATTACGTGTAAGAATTTATAAAAATTATTTAAATTTTGTAGCTTACTTAAATATAATTCATGAGCTACGTATTCGTAAAAGCCGTAATAGACTAACCAAATGTGAAAAAATTAACTAAAATGATTGAGTTTAAGCCCTAAAATTGTCCTTTAAGCATTTGTATAAAGTCACGTGATCATCAACAGTGCTTACTAATTGGCTGTCGCATGTGGTGCCACATGGAAAAACGCACGGCGAGCGATACTGATTTTCCCCACGTGGGGCACCCCATGGGGTGTCACACGATGCCACATGGTGCCACATGGTGCCCCTCGGGGCACCCCATGGGGTGTCACACGATACCACATGGTGCCCCTCGGGGCACCCCATGGGGTGTCACACGATGCCACATGGTGCCCCTCGGGGCACCCCATGGGGTGTCACACGATGCCACATGGTGCCCCTCGGGGCACCCCGAGGGGCATCATGTGGCACCATGTGGCACCCCATGGGGTACCCCAAGGGGCACCCCACGCGTTTTCCCCATCGTGTGAAACAGGCTTAAATGTACCAAAGATTGGCTAGTCATTTTTGTTCCTTCTAGAGAAGGAACTATTGTTTTGAAACCAACTCTGCACAGTGTTAAACACAGCTCTGCATGTTGGTCAGCGCATATGATTAACGTGTAAAGTCAGCTTGGGTAGTCTTTGCCCTTTTTCGTGCAAAACACAAATTTTTGCAATTTTGCTGTTAATAATGGTCAATATAACTTTTATTTATGCACTAAAATGTGCTTTTGTGTACGTTTTATGATTTTTAAATTTTTCTAAAATCGTAATTTAACAGACAATGCGCACGTGCTGATCACATGACTGTCTAGACTCAGTCATTCCTGTCTGTTGAAACAAATTGAAACACTTAGAATAAATAATAAATAATAAAATTGTGGATCCAAATTTAACATTACATGATTAATTATATACCTATTGTAATTAAATTAATTTAAGTAATGAAAGAAAAGAAATTGTTAGCTTAGTTCGGCGTCTAAAGAAACATGTACTCAGTAAGTTCCCTTGGTTGTAAGACAGCGTAGCCGAGTGGTCTAAGGCGCTGTTCTAGGCTGGAACCTGGAACAGTTTGCGCGCTAGGTCGATTCCCATAAAGTTTTTGTTCCTTCTAGAGAAGGAACTATTGTTTTGAAATCAACTCTGCATAGTGTAAAAGTAACAGCCACATGTTGTCCAGCGCATATGATTAACACGTAAAGTCAGTATGGGAACCGACTGCTCTTTTTTTGTAGACAGGCTTTTTGCTTACTATTTTTAATGAAATAATGGTTAATAATACTTTTGCCTAAGTATTAAGTTGTCATTTTCCTAAAATTTCGTGATTTAAAAGACTTTCGTTCGGTAATTTTTCAAACTCGATACATATACTTATCAGGTGATCGTCTAGTCTGCTGTTTGTTTTGTACTTCCCTTCTACATAGTCAAAACTAAAGAACACTATTCAGCAAACTGGCGTGGTCGAGTGGTCAGAAGCTCTAGTCTAGAATTTGTTGATATGAACTTCGAGGGTTCGACCCCCATTCGTTGCCTTTTTTGCAAAAAATTTACACCGCAAAATCTTTTGTCAGCAAAAACTGTTTTAACGGGAGATATTCTTCTCGAGGAAAAGCGATTGCGTCATTGAAATTACAAGCAGTTGCGGTGATTATAACATGTCATTATAAAATTGTTGAATTTATACCTAGTGTGTGAAATCAACACCTAAGCATTGGAACTAAATAGTACACAGGTATTAGGGCGAAGCTGAATTCTCCTGGGTCAATTAAGCAGAATTTTCACTCAGCGAAGGAACCTTGCCCCCTTTTGGGGCCTGCTTGTTTTACTTGAGAGTATTTTTATTAGGTCAACTTGTTTGAGTTGCGAACAGAGATGCACGGGAGCAATCGGTGAGGGGGGTGCCCGAACCCTGGCCGAGAGGGGGGTGCCCGAACCCTGGCCGAGAGGGGGGTGGTCCTGGTTTTGGTTTGATTTCCGGTGAAAGCCGGAAATGTTTTACACTTTTTCGATTAGTACTCCCTTTTGGGGCACTTCTTTGGCTGCGGCTGAAATTTTTTGTGATTTTTTGATTTTGTACTCGTTTTTGGCACACTTTTTCGGCAATCATAGGGGGGTGGGGGTTTCAGGGGGGTGACTGGTGTCTGAGGGGGGTTGCTGACTGCTGACCCCCTTCGGGGATTCCCACTGACTCCTTCGTACCCCTATGCGCATCTGTGGTTGCGAATTTATCGAGTCTGATGCGCTTTCAGTAGATGTTCGGTACTTTGCGAAAATTTTGTCAAAACAAAATCAACGGATACGTTGCAGCATACTGCTATGTGTTTGAACTTTGAAGATCCACTTGGCCAAGTGCGGTATCTCTTACTCAGCGAAGGAACCTTGCCCCTTTTGGGGCCTACTTGTTTAAAGTCTAGTGAGCTTCAGCTGTCAACTGTTTTATTAAATTTATTATCAAACCATGAATTATTATTTACGAATAGGTTGAAAGTTCTAAATCTCCTGACAATCATTGGCAATGTATGCCTTTGCATTTTGCAAGCGCCCTGTTTCCACTGTCTGTCAGTTTATTAGCGATACGTTGGAGACTAGTAGTTGGCTCATAGTCATAAGTTTTGCTGATGGAATTGTGATTACAATTATTTTTGAAATATTGATAAAAATACAAAATAATACTACAGACAGACAGATCAAAATTAACCTCCTATGACGCCGGCGTCAGCAGCAGTGATGCTAAGCTGGCGTCAGTGACGCCAAAATGGCACCAGTGGCATCATAAAATTGACAGCATTCTATTCAGAATTTTAGGCGCTTTCGAATGACACCTTACTCAACGTTGACGGACGCAACGTTCAAACAGCGCTGACTATTAATTAATACCTCAAGTTTTTTGGTTTTTACCTCATCGTGTGACCTATCAATCGATAGCTCTTGACTAACGCTAGCATTTAAAAAAAATCTTACGTCGATGCCACAACCATGCGAAAAGTTATGGCTCCTGGAATTTTTCCCTTTGTCGACTACCTGTCATCACCTCATATGCGATCAAATCGCATTGCAAGTCAGTTTGACTTGAGTTTATATTTTTAATTTTTTTCAAAATTTGTCGTTGAATACTGCGTGACCTCACGTTGTAGATCTAGTCTAACTAGTCCAAACTAGACTAGTCTTGTATTAAATAAATAAATATTAAAAAATCATTATTAATAAGTGTTACAACATTGCTATAACCAGGTATTTTGTCAATTTATAATCAATTATTTACGAAAATAATAGTAATTAGTAAAACTGTAATATTTTCATAAACTTTTCATATCAACGCAAATTTTTCATTTAATTAGTGGAGCCTATTTCTTTAGATTGCCTCTTCTTTCTTGACAAAAGTCCAGTATAGCTAGCTACGTAAAATTGGCTTTCTAACTTTCTGAGAATCACTGGACCTTTCAACTTTTACGTTTGCCTTAGCTCCAGTCAGCTCTGTCACGACATTTGCGTCTATGAAGCGTTTATGTATGTGAAATTGGCGGACTACCAGTTACTAAAAGGAACATTGATATAACAGAGGTCATCAAGGTCAAGGTGACTTCTTTTACGCAGTAATAAAAACGCAACTGCTGTAAATACTAATGCCCGCTTCCCACTGCAGGTTTAAGGTTTAAGGTTTATGGTTTAAGGTTTAAGGTTTAAGGTTTAACTAGGCATGGGCACGTTTACAAAAATCTGTAAACGTTTAAACGCTCGCGTTTACAGATGAGAAAACGCGTTTAAACGTTTAAACGCGTTTTTCGGTTGTAAACGTTTTTTGACCGTTTAAACGTTTAAACGTAAACGCGTTTAAACGTTTAAACGTTTAAACGTTTAAACGCGTTTAAACGTTTAAACGTTTAACCGCGTTTAAACGTTTAAACGTTTAAACGTTTAACCGCGTTTAAACGTTTAAACGTTTAAACGGTTAAATATGTGAGCGGTTAAATGCGTTTAAACGTTTAAACGGTTAAATATGTGAGCGTTTAAACGCGTTTAAACGTTTAAACGGTTACACAAGTGAGCGTTTAAACGCGTTTAAACGTTTAAACGTTTAAACGTTTAACCGCGTTTAAACGTTTAAACGGTTAAACAAGTGAGCGTTTAAACGCGTTTAAACGTTCAAACGATTATACATGTAAGCGTGTAAACGTTTAAACGTTTAAACGTTTAACCGCGTTTAAACGTTTAAACCGTTTAAACGCCGTTAAACGTGTAAACGTTTAACCGTTTAAACGCGTTTACACGTTTAAATGGACAAAACGTTAAACGGTTCGAAAGGACCGCGTTTTTTGCCGTAAATGTTTAAACGGTTCCAAACCGTTTAAACGTTTAAACGCGTTTAAACGGTTAAACCGTTTAAACGTGCCCATCCCTAGGTTTAACGTTTCATTCAACGCATTAAGGTTTATATATTTGAATGTTGTATATTCATTGGCTGGATGCACGCGCTACAGCACAGCTCGGACCTGTTGCACAGAATATCAAGCTCCGCCTACAGCTCGTACTGATTGACTGAATGGAGAAGCTCCGCCTACAGCTCGTAGCTGATTGGCTGAATCCTTAAACCTTAAACCAAAAAGTTGAAATTTTTCAACATCGTTAAACCTTAAACCTTAAACCTTAAACCTTAAACCTTAAACCTATGCAGTGGGAATGTACAATATGCTCCCTTCATGTTCTACGTTAAACCTTAAACCTTAAACCTTAAACCTGCAGTGGGAAGCGGGCATAAATAGCAGTGTTTGCCAGACGTCGCAATCTTTATGAAATAAAGACTGCTGTTTTGCTGAAATTTAAACTGAGCTAAAACTCAAGAAAATTAACGAAATTTGTAACGAATCATGCAATATGTGAAAAAATACAAAAACAATAGTTTAGTGAAACTACCTTTCTGAAACTCACCTTATAATTTTCAGAACGAGGGTAAATTGAAATTTTTTGAAACTGCCTGTATTTTTAGGTACATTAATACAGCAATAACTGGTCGATGAAAATTGTATTAGCAAAACATTCTGCTATTACAATTAGATTTTTTAAAAACACGGTCCCCCTCATTGGCAACGCAATTAGTGAATAGTTTATCCCGTCAAAGTAAAGAGCCAGTTATCTGTCAGTTGTTGTTTGAATGGCCTGAAATTGGCCTTGGTATCAGTGATGCCAATTTGGCGTCACTGATGCCTTTTTGGCGTCACTGACGCCAGCTTGGCATCACTGCTGCTGGCGCCGGCGTCATAGGAGGTTAATTTTGATCTGTACTGTAGCTACTGTGTTAGCTTACAGTAGTGCATAGTAAGCCAATGTACTAGCTATATAGTCTCAGCATTGAAATTTTACACCAAATAAAGATGTTCTGGGCACAGATGTACCTACATAGGGGGGTCGGGGGGTGCCACGCCCCCCCCCCCAGATTTGAGAAGCCGGGACAAGACCCCCCTCAGATTTGACCCACTGGGACAAGCCCCCCTCCTTGATGCTGAAAGAAAGGTGCCCGAACACTCAAAAATGGCCGCAGATCGCCGTAAAATGCTTTAAAAATGGGTGAAAAGCTAAAAAATTTCTAAAAAAAGCCAAATTTAGCCGAAAATACCCAATTTTTTGGCAAAAATTCAAAATTTTTGCGTTTTTGTCCGCTCAAGCCCCCGAAAAGTCGGGACAAGCCCCCTTAAAATTTCGAAAATTCTGGGACAAGCCCCCCCCAGACCGAGACCCCGTGTACATGTATGGTTCTGGGCATTTTTTGGTGAATACAATCATAGTAACTTTCTCCTGTTGGGCCACAGCCCAACAGGTCTTTAATTTTGATTCTGGTATCTTAACGCATTGCTAGCGTTAAAGTGTCAATGTGCGGAGTGTGTTTCACACGTCTTTTACCGTAGCTTTGCGTCTGTCACAACTAAAATGTCTCTTATAATCAGTAAGTTGGTGCTTTCATTGTTCTTGAGAACGGTACTGGAAAAAATAAAAGTCTGACAAAAAGTGAGCTGCTGGGAATCGACGAGTTCAGCTCACAGTAACCAACCGAATAAACTAACCGCTCGACGATACAGCACCATGCTACCCAAATGCTTCATTGCAAAGTAACATGACATTTATACTTAAAATCGACAATACAGTAGGTACTATCTGCTTCCAAACCGACACAACGATAGAACAAGTTAAATTTTCATAATATAATTTCTTCATTCTAAGTTCCAATTGCGGAAAGCTTTTGAATGAGATTTTGCACTGTAATGGCTGCAAAAGGAAACTTATTTATGGGAACTATGTAGGCTAAATTCAGACATCTGCAAACCTGGCCCAACAGGTTTACAATGGCCTATGGCCAATGTTCTTAAAAGTGAATACTTGATACTTACTAAATACTTTTGCCGAAAACTTAGCTTGTTTAAAATCATTCTGAATAAGGTAGATCATGTAACTACATACCACCTTAGTGTAGCAAAACTAAATACCCGAGTGGAACCGGACCTATGAAAGGCACAAATTGCTGTTTTGCAATTCCTTATGCATTGCAGCTTTTGTGTAGTGCACAACCCAAGTGATCAGTTTATCCCAAGTTTCAACAGCGAATTGGTATTCTTCATCTGCAAATTTCTTTTTCTTCTCCACATGCTGCTTTAACCCATGGCGCATTCCAGTTTCCATGGCGTCCCAATAACTTTGTTTAAATCCATGCGTGTAGAATTTCACATGGTATGCACCTGAAAATTTTGCAAACTCAAATATTTAGATATCTAATCGTTTCTCGGGCTCGGACAGACCGTTTCTTTTGTTTCTTTACTTGTTAGAAAGTTGAGTTTTCGTTAATCAGAGCTCACTTGATACTGAATTTGAATTTAAATTTTGCAAATATTTAATAAAGTGGAGAGCTCAAATCTGACAGTCTCGCTCGACAATAATTGCCAACTTAAATTATTTAAGTTGACTGATTAGTAAATATGGTTAATCTAGCTTGTGATAATGCTTTTAGAAATCATGAATCATGTACAGTACCGACAATTATATACTCGCTACAGACTCCAGCCGGAGTCAAAGCTCAAAGCGGAGTCGGAGTGACTTGATTTCAGAGTCAAAGTAGGTTTGCTGACTCTAGACTCAAGTAATTCCGACTTTCATTTGACTCAAGAGTCTGTACCTGTAGCAAGTTGTTTTGGTCGGTACTGCACTGTACTTTGTTACCTGTTCGCTGCAGCATTGGCTTCACGGAACTGTCCAAATTGTGAATATTCCGCATGACCAAGTCAATAGTCTGAACAAGTTTGACGGACATTTTGCGAAAATGCGAATTTGATTCCAGACTTTCTTTGGTTGGCAGAATGTCCGATTTAGGTTCACCCGAGATAGCCCGAGATAAACTGGGAAAAAGTTCCATCATACTCGGTTCAAGGATAAATACTTCCTCGTAAATCGAAATGGCCAGTGTATGCATATCCGTAAAATCGACACACCAAGACTGACGCAAAATCATCTGTTCTTCTCGACTCAGTTCAAAAGCCTCTAGATTCTCGGTTTCGCAGTTTTGGTGACCGTGACCCTCACCATTACCGAAAACTCGTTTCATAAGCGCCGCAGAGTTACGGCGTAGTTTGTCCATATCTGAAATCCAATTGAGCATGACTAAATATAATAAATAAAATAAACTTAGTTACTCAAGATCAAAACTACGGTGTAATTTTAGTGCTGAAAAAATAAACTGTTTTCAAGCCAAGCCGTGCACTGACGAGAGGTTCGGTCTGCTTCGAATCTTTTGAAGGAAAACAAACACGAAATCCGCTGACCGACTGATCAAGCAAGGGCTTCATATTTAGCTAGAAGCGGCTTCACTTGTTTGTTTTTTTGTTCCGGAGGGAAATTAAAATAGATGGCTTCATTAGATATTACAAAGAAGGTTACCGCTAGAATATATACCTATCTCCGCGTATACTGACTTGGTGGGTAACTAACAGTCGAATCGGAAACCTTCTGTTAGCTGTTTCTAGTTAAAGGCTGTACTTAAATATGGATGTGAACTATATAGATCTGTTGTTTGCAGAAAATTGAAAATTTTTCAGGTTTTCAACGTAATTAAAATTTTGCGTGAAGATAAGAAATGGATAACCGTCAACTCACGTTTGCAGCGCAGTGTGGCAAACATAGCAGGAACGAAATTATGGAATAACAGCGCTATACAATGCTTAATGCTTGAAAGTCACAATAATATATTTTTCGAAGCCCTATTCAGTGCTTTCTATTCATAAATTTAATTAAAAACCTGTTTTCAAGACACCCTAATGTGTCGCAATTTGACTGATTGGGTAATGTCGCTTAATTTTTGCAAAACAAAATGACGTGTAAAGAGTTAAGGTAGCTAAATTTGATAAACAGCACTGATCTGCATTTGAGTGAGCTTAATTTTTTACGTCCGGTTTGTTCTGAGTGAGAGCGGGTTTTTGTTATCCGCAAGTGAGCATAATTTTTGATCAATTGTAATTCAGTAAGCCAGTTTTTGAACAAATTAAGAGTATCGGCATAAGCAGACAGACAAATATTATTCAACCTAAGGTTGTCTAATGAGGGACAAAGTTAAAGTTCCACTTTTGTTGACGTATGGCGGCTTTCATTCTTCATGGAAAACGACCGTACAGTGCCGATAAAAGTTTGTTTTAAAAAATCTGGAACTTATTTCTTGTGTCCCAACATGAAAGATTCAAGTATTCATTCGTGGTTGATAGAGGAATTATTCAGCTTCAGCCAGGAAAGAAATCATTCGAAGCTGTACCTGAGTATATACGTTATGTAGTACCAAGAGTACATGACAGTCCTATTATGTACTCTTGGTAATACGTACGGTATGGTTGCGGAATGTCAACGTGCGTGAATGTATACGTGCTACTATGTCTAATTTCTCTATTACAACTCGCGCTATGTACATTGCGCTATGTCAATGTATCGGAATGTCAACTCCTGCTATGTCGAATCCAGCAGTGTGAACGCTGCCAATCTAAATGAATGAATGAATGTTTGAATGAATGATGATAAAAGTTTAGTAGCAGTCAATAAGTCAGTAAGTAAGTTCTGTAATAATATCGAAAGAATACTTATTGACTGTCTAAAAAACTTTTATTTAAAATTCACAATATTTTCGCATTTTCGCATATCCACAAAAACAATATTTTCGCCGTCCTGAACAACCCTAGCTAAGCATGTACAATTTTGACAATGCCAATATTTTCGACCTATGACACTGGTACGAACGATCTGAAATTTGTACCCGTTGTACAGTAAGTCTTGACCCTTTTTGCGATTTCGAACTAACTCCATAATAGGCAACACTGAAACGAAAAAAACGCATAAACGAATAAATATATATACTGAATAAAATGAAATGAAATAAAAACTTAAATGAACAAGCGTTATTAATCGTAATACGAGCCAAAATGCTTGTTTGTTATAGGCAAATCGGCCTAAATTAATTTAGTAACACGTGTCCAAATTTCTTTTGTCTTACAAACAAAAGTGTCACTGTCACAATTTTCAAATTATAAAACGAAAACCTCATGAACTGGCGGCACGTGTAAATTATTAAAGGTTGTCATTCCGCTTGTAGACAATGGCGCGTAGACATAGCGGCACGTTGACATTAAACTATGAGGGATTGCGAGAGTTGACATTCCAGCACGTAGACATTCCGCTATTGACATTCCGCTATCGACATAGCGTAATTGACATTCCGCCCGTTGACATGGCGAGAGCAAATCATACGTACGACACGAGGTGTGACCTACATCGGGAAAACTAGGTTGGAATTTGGTGGTCTCAGATTTTTTAAAAAATAAAACAATCTACCATATCACTGACAAAATTATAAAATAGCACCTGACAGCAACTTGGTTAAATTAAAATTTAACTTCAAGTTTAGTTTTAGTTTAAGCGAGACTCTTCAACGACAAAACTCTGCCTGCAGGATCGGAAGTAACAGTTATGCCCTAATTTAAACATAAACATAGTAGATAGATACGTAGCTAAAAGTGAAAAGTATTGCTCTTGCTTTAAAGAAAACTGTTGTCTACAAACGGCAAACACCAAACTACCGTATGTATGCTTTAGCACAAGAAAAAAGCATGGGAAGAAAGCTGTGTTCAACCAGTTTCTTGGGCAGAAAAATAAATTTGTACCCAAGTTACAGCCGTTTTTAAAGTCTTTGCAAAAAAGATTTAATTTTTTCGGGAAATGTCAAGCAGAAGCAGTGATATAAAACAAGCAGGCCCCAAAAGGGGGCAAGGTTCCTTCGCCGAGTTAAAATTCTGCTTATTTTACCCGAAAGAGCTTCTCCTTTACTTTTGTTTTTTTCCATCTTCCATGTATAGAAACAGAAAGCAGTAATACATGTGTAACTTTACTTGATTTAGTTTTAGTGCTTGATAGGTGTTGAATTCAACAAATTTGTCGAAAACACATGCCATGCTGCCAAAAATATCTTATTGCTTTATTTTGACAAAGAAATGTTTTGTCAAAACGGTTTTTGCAAACAAAAGTTGCGTAATTTTTTTGCAAAAAACAACACCTGGGGCCTGGGGGTTGAACCCGTGATGTAACCTGTAACAGATTTCGTTACTAGCGCTTTTGACCACTCGACCACTCCGCTTCGATGCGTAGCGATGTTTGGTTATCAATATGTAGAAAGAAAGGACGAAAACAAACGTCAGGCTAGACAATCACGTGATTAGCATGTGTATCTAGTCTGAAAATTTACTATACGATAAAATTTTAAATCACAAAATTCTAGCAAAATGACAGCTTAATGTATGTGCAAAAGTGTTGTTGACTATTATTTCATTAAAAATTGTATAAAAAACGACTTGTCTTTAAAAAAAGAGCTGTAGGATCCCATACTGACTTTACACGTTAATCATATGCGCTGAGTAACATGTGACTGCTACTTTTACACTACGCAGAGTTGATTTCAAAACAATAGTTCCTTCTCTAGAAGGAACAAAAACATGTCACAAATGTTGGTCTTGCCTTTGAATAACTCTAAGAAATGGTTTCGCTGGTACACTTCAACTTTTCTCTGAAATCCTACTGATGAAAAAAGTTTTAAACCAAAGAAGAAAAGTTCAAAAGTGAATCTATTTTTTGTTAGCTAAACTCTGAAAAGCTGACTCGTTAGCGATAGTGGAAACTGCTATATTTAAAAGCCAAACCCTTGGAGGTGTCGGAACAGTCTTATCTGCTTTACCACTCTTAGCACGCAGATTAATGAAATGTCAAAACTTTCCTACGAAACAGGTATTCAACAGATAAATTTATCAGAAACTTAAGTTGAATACGGTTTTAATAAAGCACCAAATGGAATTTGCCTAGCAAATAGAAAACAGATAGGAAACATTAATAGACTACATTTAAATCATATAGTCACTAGGAACTGTCATGGGAAATAATTTACTTTATTTCTAGTTCTTTATATAGTTTCCTGCATATTACACTGAGGTCGTGCAAGAGATCTTCTGCAAATACGTAATGACCGCCCATGAGTTCAAGGCCTAGTTTTACTTCACAAACTCTATAAACTAGCAAAAAGTGATTTGCATGTTCAATATGTTGAAAATCGACCTCCTAATTATTTGTACATATTAGATAATACAGTTGACTGTTTCCAGTCCGCATTGTCGTGTTGAAAATCAAATTACAGTTTGTGAAGAATATACTATATATATAAGAAAATTTAAACTAGGTACTTTCACTAGCCAAGTTGGTCATGAAATTTAAAAAGCAAAACTGAGCACGGAAGGTTTAAAGCGCGCTTTGTCACAAGACTAAAGTTTGTCGTGGAAATATTTGACACGATAACCTCCGATCGTTCAATATTTAGAAACAAAGTCATGAAAGCATCCCAACGGTCTCAGTCTTGGAAAACGTTGGACACAGTGGTAAAGAAGTTTAAAAAATGGAAAAAGTTCTATTAACTTTTCTTTCAAGAAAAGTCAAAACTTTCTAACTTCAAACTAACACAATGAGCCATTGGGGGAAAGTCAAGTCACAATCTCACTTAGACGAAGGGTAATGAAACCCAAGCCACCACTCCCTGTGGTAAAAATTTGCAATTTCATTTCCGTTAAGAATTCTAATCACAGAAGACCATCTTGAGTAGGTGACTACTGACTTTATATTATAGCTAATATAAGAACCTACTTTATCGAGCTGAGTTTCTTTTGGTCTATTAGTTAAGTTTATTTTAATAAACGCTTCAAAACCGTGGTTAAAAATACCACTAAGAAATGACCGTTACTTTTAGCACGCTTTGAATTTCAGCTTAATTTTACAAAATAGTCTGTAGTGCGCATGTTAATGATTAAGGATGCATGGTAAACTTGTAGCCCGCGATACACTCTTGTTAGCTTAATCTTAGGAATAGTTTTAAACTAAAATTACACAACTAATTCGTTAGTCTCTATTGCTAAAATTCGAACCAGCATGTGAATCCGTGCCACGCAGGGCTCGATCAAAGTTTACAGCCGCATGTCCAGTCCAGCAAGCAGAATTACCATAAAATCATGCACAAACTGATTTAATATTATTGGCGTTATTTTGCAATTCTTTCGGGTGAAAAGACATTTAACGGCTGTCTGTATGAATCGACCCTAATCTGATATCTTAACGAACTAAAGTCTGACCAAAAATTGCTAGACGCTGAAACGAAAAAAAACATGCGATTTCATTACAAAAAGAACAAATTTCCGGCACCAAGAGTACAGGGAGTAGTCACAAATATCACATATGTTATTATCACATTTTATTTAAGGGTTTAGCATTTCTTGGTCAGACTTTAGATATATATACTTCTCAATCAAGACGTTGTTGCATATCCATGATTTAAAATAGCCATGTTGAAATATCCGTAACCATCATAACCATGACTGATGCAAGTCTACATGAGACAGGAACACGAAACCAGGAAAACACATAAAACTAAGTCAATATGAGGATGCTTGTTAGATAGATATTGTAGCTGTAATGTATACTTTGCTGAGCTCTGTAGATTAGAAGAGTACTATTTCTCTAGATTGACAGAATAGTGAGTCTATTCTGACATACATGGAATGAAATACATCTACCTATGCACATGTCTAAATGCATTACTTTTTCATGTCTAAATAGATTTTTTGTACATTAATGTTCAATAATATGTTTTATATCATAGCTTATGTTTATATTGCCGCTTTATTAAAAGTTACACGCTGTACTCTTGATACTTGAACTTTGTTCTTTTCGTAATAAAATCGCGTGTTTTCTGTTTCAGGATCCAAAATGTTTTGGTTAGACTTCAGTTATGTATGGAATGGTGAAAAGGACGTAAGAAACACGCGATTTCAGTACAAAAAGAATAAGGAATTGCAAGACGTCAAGGGTACAGCGAGTAGTCACAAAAATCACACTATTCATTTTATCTCATCGTTCAGCAATTTCTGGTCAGACTTCAGGTATAGGAAGACTAACAGAAAAGCATTCCATTCCAAAACAAAACCAAGGTTCTATTTCTCCCAAAAAAGAAGCCTCATGTAGTAAAAATGCACAAAAGTTTAACGCGTATTTTAGCTAATTTGTTATCAGAGGAAAACTAAACGGTGACAGCAGACATTGATAATGTTTACAGCCCTAGCAAGCAATCACATAAATTTTAGCTGGCTCTAACAGGTCAACATTTTTCAAAAGTATAGACGCAAAGAATTTTCAAATCGCACAAAAAGTTTTGTCACGAAACCAACCGAAATATTCTAATACAAAATCTAGAGCCTAATTTAATTAACTTTTGGAAATTTTAGAAAGTGTCGAACGTTAGTATGCATGAAAAATTTAAGCTAATAATCCCTTGAAATGCATGGTTCTGTTTGTTTTTTATAATACGTTACTTCGATACATCCTCAGTAAACTGCATAGAAAGTAAACCTAACTACAATAGGTGAATTAAAGCTAGATATGGCCTAGTTTGGATGCTAGCAGGTATTGTTAAGTTAAACAATCAGCTTAATCATGTCAGAGCAGAAAGGTCATCAGTCGCCTACTTGACTGTGAACTAGGGCAACAAGAATATAAAGCGCAACGGAGAAATAAATCAGGTATATTGATAT
Organism: Trissonchulus sp. WLG1_4; assembly: GCA_030248245.1. Lineage (NCBI taxonomy): Eukaryota > Metazoa > Nematoda > Enoplea > Enoplida > Ironidae > Trissonchulus > Trissonchulus sp. WLG1_4. The sequence goes on along the minus strand of JASANF010020428.1, from coordinate 53,139 downwards.
AGAGATACATAGGAACAAGGCTTGGATGCAGAAATACACATTAATGACAAAGGGAATACAGGAAGTTAGGAACACAGAAGGGACGCAGCCTGACTACCCGACAGTCAGGACTAAACTGATTGTTTGATCATATAGAATATTAGCTACAGAGATCGAGGGACTCACGCAAAGCTACAAATTAGATTTAGTGTGTTGCATTTGGTGATGAAACTAGAGTTATGTACCTCGTCATACTTGACATTGTTATAGCTAGAGTATTATTTTAGTATGAACTAAATAAAGCATTACCAAACAAAAAAAGTTGAACAGTGAGACAAAACAAAACGTTATTTTATTACGAAAAAAATTTCAAACATCATGGGTTGATTTCACCACGGTTTAAACGATAGTCATGGTTTAAACCATAGTTTTTAAAACCCACCGTGGTGAAATCCACCCCATAAGTGCAGTGAATACTGAATAGCTGCTGAAATCACGCCACCTGTTTGCTCTCAGTGTTCAACATTTTTTGGGGAGACCTTAAGGGGGTAGTGTCGCGAAAGCAGTTTTGCTCATAGGCTGTGAAAATAGAACTTTTTGTTTTAAAGTAGTACATGCAATGAGAAGCTAGTCCAACGCTGTATGGTATCAAATAATTACTGCCAGACATCACACTATCAATATTGACAAATATCTTGGACCAATCGTCATTAGTAAGCCAGACATCACACAATAGGAACATAAAAGTTCGAAAAATCAAGCCAGATATCAGATTGGCCAGCTTGTGAAGTACACATCATGTGTGGACGCACAATTTTTTGCGACAAATAAGAAAAAAGAAAATTGAAGGTTCGTTTTTCTTCTGATTTGAAAATAAGCGTCTAGGTTTTCCACAATTTATCATTATTGCTGTTACTATTTTACAGTTTAAGTACACCTTCACAGTTCAAACTAGTATTACTCCACAGCCGCTACAGTAATTTGCACTAAATTTTGTGTGCATAAACTACAACATATGTGCTATTATTCTGTGTAAACAAGCACGTCTTGCGAGTAAAATTTAACCAATTTTCGATAGAGTTCGTTTCGACATGCTTAGGTAGAATTCCGAGGATATTCTTCGAATATAAAACGCGGCACCAAAAGTTTGTAGGCCAACACTCTTAAGCCCGGTTCATACTCGTCCTTGTCCTTGTCCCTATCGTTTTGTCCTCAAGCAATCCTGAGACAACTGTCTGGACAAATAAGCCAACTTTTCGCAGGGATAAAGTTAGAGTCAATTGTAGATCATATGCGCAAAATTAGCCAGACCGCTTGTGTCGATGCTTCGCAGCAGCCGACCAAATTTTGTCCTTTTCCCTGTCCCTGCGTCCTTAAGGACAAGTATGAACCGGGCTTTAACATGTCAAGCTGCATACTGCTCTTAGAATCTAGACAATAATTGAAGATGAAAATCAAGTTGAAAACTTAATAAAAACGTTTTCCATAATAAAATCGGTCAATATGAGCAATTTCAATACAACCGAGTCAAAAACACCCAAGTTAAAACCGCTTTTAGAAAATGCATGTTTTGTGCAAATTGTAAGCTGGTAAATTAACGCAGCCATTGACCTTGTTGTCATAGCAACTGCGAAAGTACGGTTTGCCTACGGCCTGCGGAGTGTGGTACCGACGCTCATATAAACAATCTAAGAAGCGTTGATGCGACAGATTTCGCATTACAGCCCACTGTGTACAAAATTTTTCAGCACTTGACTGATATGCGAGCGGGATTAGCAGTACAGTCAGTACACATAACTTATTGACAACACTATACGCTGAGATTCAAGATTAACACACACAGTGAACACACGCACACACAAACAATGCATTTTTACGACCTACCAATTTTTACAACGCAAGTTAACACAGAGAGAAGCAGATACATGCAAATCGAGCTTCTGTAATATAGTATATACGCGGCGGCTGAGGCCGCCGCGTAAAAAAACTAAACAGAAAAATTGATAAATGTGACTAAAAAATGGAATGTGAATAGGTTTTTTTTTCGTCATTTTTCCGACTTTGAGACATTATTGCAAACTATATGCTGCACCAATTTTGCTGAAATTTGGCAAAATAATATGCCTTTTGGTAGATTTTTAAAATATAGAAAGAACAATTTCTAACAGTTTACTGAACAAGTTTTACAGTCGCGCAAAATCGACTGCTTTCGCGACACTACCCCCTTAAGCGAAAATTTTATGTACACCACTCCATGGCCATTGCAGCACACGTTAAGGCTGATGTCTGTTTCAATTTTCAAACAAACCAGAAACTCACAATTGCGACACGTTTCAATGCGAACTAAAGTATTAAAATCTGACCAAAAACAATTGAACACGGTGAGAAAACAGGCGAAGTGATTGTAGGAGCTCTTGGTGGCCGAATTTTGTTTTTTTTGGTAATAAAATCACATGTTCTGTTTTGCTTTGTCTGAGTGTTCAACAAGTTCGAACCGTTGTGAGTATTTTTCAGATTTCGTTTTCATTGCAATCGGCCTCACTTAGCGGCACCAATTGTCAAAATTGTGAACCGATGAGTTTTGGCTTTTTTTACTTTGTGTTGGGTCTTGGGTCTAGTAATTTTTCAGACGAACACAATTTCATAATCTAAATTTCCTTCCTACAGTCACAACTCACGACATTTTCTGCTGAGGCAGTATTCAATCAAAAGACAAATTTGTCATCAAAAATTGTTGATTCAGTAAAATTTTTGCTCATTAGCGACAAAACACCGAACAATCGGGCAAATTATATAGACTAGGAAAAATGTGGAATCTTCGGAAGTGATTAGATTCTATCCTATAATAAGTGGGCAACAACAGAATTAGACGAAACCTATGCATGGCACATGAAAAATATATAATTTAACATCGAAACTTATTAATTTCTAAGCTTTGAGTCAAAATAACTCAGTTGCGACATTGAATTAAACTAAATTACCTCACGAAACACCGTGCCGTGTCGGTTGAATAATAAGCCAGGAATGTCTAACGAATAGCTAGATTTACCTAAATTGAAACCAGTCCACCGTAAACTCAAAATAGAAAGGTTTTTGAAAAATAAACCTGGAAAACTGGATTTATTCACAAAAACTAAGTAAAAAACTATTAATTCTGCACTAATCATCAACATGCTTGGTTGTCTTTTTAAGGACCTGTTCACAAATTGGATTAACTAGCTTAGATTCACTGAATCACCTGGAATATCTCAACACTGAAGCGTGGTAACTATTTTTATATTAGAGATATACCTACATATTTGTGTCAACTGCATAAACGTGCAGAAGAGATTACTACTAGTAACGTCGTCTACTGAGATTTTATGCCGAGTTATGATAATTAATTCAGTTAATCCAGCTAATCCCCAATTGTGAACTGCCCCTAAAGGCCTAAAGCCTGTACACGGGGGCGCATTTTGCGCCGTGGTGCGTTGCGCGCGTTAGTGCCATGGTGCCTGCTAGGACGCATTGCATGTCGCATTTCAAGGCGCATCCTATGGCGTATATCTCACATGTGGGCGCACACAAAGGAGCTACGAAATAATATTCTAATTAGCCACTAACTGCTAAGCACCCTTTGATGCGTCATGAACATTGCAAAAAATTTAATTTTGCGCCATGAGGAATATTTAATGCGAAATTTTCATGGAGCAGTGCATGCAAAAAAGCAAGCGCTCGTGTGCTTGATAAATTTAAAATACAAAAACACACACCGCGTATACGCCTACAGTAAACAGTCTTACACCTTAGTCCTCAACCTCCTTGATTTATCTAGGCAAATATGCCAACTTTTCTAACTCAAGAATAAAAATTGGCCTACACTGACTTCAGTAAAAACTGGCCTACACGGGCTGATCTGGCCAAGACGCCTTCCTGTTTTTGCTTGGTTTATGTCTGTCAATTAGCGACAAGCTCAAGGGTCAGCAAAAAAGGGTTACTTACAAAACAAAAAAGCATAATGAGGTACGACGGAATAAACGAAAGCCACCGGCTTAATGCAGCTTGACAGCAAATTACGTCGTAAAAATTTGAACGAATTCGTTCAGACAAGTTGAATTTATCAGACTGAGAATTCTAAAATAGGTTCAGACAGACAGGTCAACGTGTGCTCACTGGTCAAATTAAGCACACATGACACACAGACCGCGAAAAACAAGAAATGAGCCACATCAAAGGTGGGTCCCATCATCCATCACTCCCGGCTCTGCTGTCTGTTTTTTTGATGCTATTTTACCTACATTGTAACAGCAGATAAATTATCTGTTATTTCAAAATTGAAATGTTTTAAAAACTTTTGACGACTCAAGTTATGTTTAACAAAAATTGTAAGGAATGCTACTGTGAGTAACGCATATTCATGGGTCACTGAGACGTAACACATAAACGGGTACATACAGTACATTGCAAAAAAAGTTTCGAATTCGTTACTGGTAACGAACATTCGTTACCAGAAAAAGACGAAGCTTCGTCCAAAAGGACCAAGGTTTGTCCTAAAAGACGAAGCTTGGTCCAAAAAGACGAACGTTTGTCCAAAAAGACAAGCTTCGTTACCAGAAAAAGACGAAGGTTTGTCCAACAGGACCAAGGTTTGTACATAGATATATACATGAAACCAGACTTATGGTCGATTTTTCCTTGGAGCCGTATCTCTGTCAGCCGGCGAAATGACGAGAAAATTACACTCTTGAGTCTTGAGACAAAAATTTTTCGTATACTAATTTTCGCCGTTTATCTCATTTTTATGGGGGGGGGCTATGAAGGTGGTAGTTACGTTCTCCAAATTGAAAACTGTATTTGTAGGTACAGTAGGTCAAATTGTGAAATACAAAAAGGTCTAACCTGTTTTATTTCGCAAAAATTTTCAGTCTTAAAAATATCATAATCCTATTAATCGGTATAGGCGCTCGCCAACTTTGAAGTTTTTTCAGTTCATTTCTGCTTCAACGCCAGTACCACAAAAGTACAAATAACCACTCAATTGCATTTATATAATATGTGTATGCGCATGAATATTGAAATACAGTTTCTAGACCTTTTTACATTTTATTGACTTGACTATTTATTATTATTTACTATTTACTATTGACTTTTGTCTCAAGAGTACTCATTGTGTTAATCCCTAGTCTTAACAAAGGATAGGCTGTGAGGGTTGCCCTCAACAGCAATCACTCCTAGGGGCAGACTTGCTTGCCCTCAGAACTAACTATTAGTTCTGAGGTCAAGTTAGTTCTGAGGGCACGACATATATAAAGAAGGTTTACGCTACAGGAAGGAAAAGTTTGTATAGAAACCAGCAGCCTTAGCGACCAGTGAAATCTGTGCGACATACATAGCTAGGCTACTTAATTCGCAATTGTAAAATATTTTCACTGTAATCTATCATTAAATAGCTCATGAAAGCGAAAGCTTTGAATAATTTAATCAGAGAGTATGAACATGTCCATTAAATATGCACACATTTGCCATAAAAATGACAACAGACCTACGACGGAGCATAAAATTATTTCCGAAACTATGGTTGGTATTTCGTGCTTATATTATACTCACAAGCAGAGCAGTGAAAATTACCCACATACACATTAGACTCTGGTGGCGTCATAGCCAGGGGTTTTACAGTTAACTGATACATTAATTCGCACTAAAATACCCAGCTCAGCCTCATTCTTCCAAATTAGCCAGATTCAAATTCGAATAATAGATAGCTACATACTCACCATTTTACTCATTTTCAAAAATCAAGCCAAGAATTGACCGTGACCAAAACTTCATGATATGGACTTCATGATATGGACTATAAGACGTTTTCTAACCAAGGTGCCGCAACCAGTATCTCACAAAGTAAACAACAGTATCGAGGCCATTAATTTCTGGCCTACATTATCCACGCCTCATCGTGGACGGTCCGAATCCACCCGCAAGTCACCAGCGTGGCCAGGACAGACACACAGTAGCTTGCAGTGGTGTCAAACTCCGGGATCGCCGAATTCTCCTGCAAACATCGGGTTTTGGATTGGGAGGAGAGACACAGGTCTTCTACCCCCGCTTAGGGCTGTGAAGAGTACATAATTGATTATTATTCCCATTTATAACAAGTCACTCTGAGTTTGGATGAAGAAGCAGTGGAGCAGAGAAAGTGGCAAGCAACAACAATACAGTGGCATAGAACCCTGCAGGACCGACGAGGACGTGAATCGGAAAATCGAGGGGGTACCAGTGAAAGAAATTAGAAGCGATATCGAAAATTAAAAAGTGTAGATACAACTAAGGCCAGCGCAGCTTCTGGTAAGATGTCGGGTCTGTAGATCGTGTTTCCAGAGCTTTACAACGTGCTGTTGGATTCCGAGACCAGAATTGACACATGAAAAAGACTGGCCGACAGAGCGGCGGAGATGTATATAATGAGAATATGGAACGGGAACACCAACCGGGACACCCCCTCCCCCAAATAACCAGTGCCTTCGCAACCGGTGAGAACAGGAAATCGAATCGGAATAGCAAGAAACATGTGTTCAAAATGCTACAATAAAACACAGATAGAATTAACACCAAAAAATGGAGTTTGAAGAGCTGAAGAACCGACTACAGGTCAATGTTGCAATCATACGGGAGTCGCGGTTACGGGCTGACCAATCCAGACCGGAATTTACAGAGGTTACTACCTTGCGGAAATACAGGCAATCACGAAGAAAAACGGCAGAGGCTAAAGAATAAATATAAGCTAGAATGAAGGTAATAATCAAAATTTACCGACCGCCAATTCGTCGAACACAGTGTGAAACAAGAACTTAGGACCCGGTGCGGAGGTGGCTGAAAGCAGAGGTAATAGTATCATAGCTGTAAATTTAAACATGCAGTTGCCATCATGAGGTGAAAATTTAAACATGCAGTTGACAGAGATTTAGCAGCAAAGAGTTCGAGGATTGGTGCGCAGAAGGTTTTACGGTATTAAGTGACGGCAGTGAGACCTATGTGGCAGACACAGTGGAGCTGCGGCGGTGAGTAGAAAATTAGTGGGAAAGTGTGAAGTTAGTGAGAACGATAGAGGAATCGAGCTCAGAGCATAAACCAATTCTAATAACACTCGAACATGGCACATGAAGTCTGGGAGACTTTTAAGACGCATGTGCTGTAAGTACCAACCCTCGTTACACACCCCAGGGACGCACAAAATCGACCATTTCCGATTTGCCTGAAAATTACATATAGTGTAGGGTAATATGAGAGCAGGAAAATAAAATGTATCGAGGATTTGCCCCGCGGCGGCTTGGTTTTCGAGATATAGTCTCTTGAAGTTGACCCACTCGGAAATTTTTCAAAAATTTGGTTGTGTTTGCGATAAAGCCCACATAGCGCCTCAACTTTCAATACTTTCACGAAGTATAGTCAGTAGATGTGGCTCAACGCGCAAGTTTCGAAATTCTAGTGTTTAAAAAAGTGTCTCAAAATAAACTGGCACTTATTGCTGTTGTGCTCATTTTTACGCGGCCCCTCGGGGCCGCGTATATACTATATTCAGATTCTGGAACTCCTATGTATTTTTGGGCAGGCCGAAATTGCTACGTTAAAATTACACTAGAGGGGCAGGTAGGTCAAATCTTGCTACAGGAAAGACGTAAGATGAAGAAATGCAAAAGTGGCGAACCGGTGGGGTGTCGAACCCCCCAAACTTCTGACTGGAGATCAGATGCTCAGTACATGCTTAACGCACTACCACCTGAGCCAATCGGCCTTGGTACTGCTTGCAGTTTTCAAGATCTTTGGCACACTGAAAATAAGGCTATGTCTTAATTCATAATTTCTTCAACCGATGCAGCACAGTTCGACTCCAGTTACCTGTACTCAGAATACACCTAGACGGTACACTGAGTTTTCACTAATCTCAAGATTTTACTAATGCGTATAATCTATCTAAATTCTTTAGACAGTTTTATTGGCTAGGTGGCCTAGTGGTATGAGCATCGCTTCGGGTGCGAAAGGTCCCGGGTTTAATTCACGAACTAGGCCATTTTTTGTTTCTTTTAAATCAAACATTTGAAAAAATGCTATTTTTTCTAGGAACTTCGAAAAGTCTATTGTTGAACATTCCAAACCTTCAAAATAAGTTTTAAAACTGTGCAGATTGTTAACCAATATGCCTTTTTCGTAATGCAGCAGAAACATCGTAACTTGGCCAATTTCCCCGTTGTCATAAACAAGTTTGGTGTGTTTTAAATTCAGGACAAGCTAATGTGAACAAGCGACAGTGTGACTGTGTGACAAGCTAGTGTGAATTAAAATTATGTGACTAATGTCAAGTACATATGAAGCAGAAAAAGATTCTAAGGGAGAACGGAGTTAGTAATTACGACTTTATATGAGATGATTGATTCGAAACAGTGAACTTTGTCATTAAAAAAGTTAATGTTTGTTACTTCTAAAAATGCTCAAAGTCAGGGTTACTGACAATTAATGGTAGCAGAGCGCAAATTCAACGGACATGGCCTATGCAACAAAAGACAATCCATGTGACAAATGTGCGCTGGTCACGTCGGAGGGGATCAAGTGCGACTGATGCGAGCAATGGTGGTGCCAACGGTGCATCAATGGGGGCAACGATCGGATCCTAACGGACAAATTGTACGACGCATTGGCATCTCTCGGCCGGGAGTTTCCATGGAACTGCATGGACTGTAGCGGTGACAATCTCCTTCAACAATTGGTGGACCATGGGGTATTTACAATGGGGGAGTTGACGGGCTACGGTTGACAGGACTGCACTGGTGGGTGGTTCTACTGGCCGGGAGAATGCGGGGAATCAACAAGCCGAGGGCTCGGATGCAAGCACGACGACCGAGCTTTTTCGAGCTCTGCTTTCGCTGGTGGAGCGGCAGGATACTCAAAGACGGGATGATATGCTCAACTTGCGTATGTTCATACAGGAAGAAAGACGACAAAGAAAAGAAGAACTCGAGCAATATCGAAGCGATTTGCGTATGTTGGTAGATCAGCTGCGACTACAGCCCCTTCCACAGCAACCATTGGCTTCCACAAATACATCACAGGGTCCGCGTATGTCAGGTACTCTTCCTGCAAAGTTGCCAAAGGTAAAGTTACCTGAGTTTAGTGGTGACAGGTTGGAGTGGCAAAGTTTTTGGGAGTCTTTCGATGTCAATGTTCACTCGCAGCCTCAGTTGCATGAAAAGCAAAAACTAGACTATCTGTACCAGGTTCTAAAAGGAGCTGCTTACAATAAAATCAAAGGTTTGGGAATGCAGGCGGCGAGCTATGGGGAAGCAATTGATATTCTGCAGAAAGAGTATGGCCAAACTCAGGATCTAATTGAGGCTAAGCTTAAGGTTTTGCAAGATCTGCATTCAGTTAAAGACGGCTGTAATCAACTTGAAGGTTTCATTGATGAAGTTAGGGCTGTTACTGTGTCGCTAAGAAAAATGGGTGTACCCGATATGGCTCTAGATTATCAAGTATACTCCTTACTTCAGAAGCTTCCAAAAAATGTTCAAGGTGAGTTGAAGAGGCTTCGAATTTTGAAAGGTCAAAAAGACGAAAATTGGAAAATGAAAGATTTTTTGGAGCTTCTTTCAAGTGTCAAATCGCTTTTTGGTGTCAGTGTTCAACAGAAAAAAGAAACGAGCAAATTTTCTGCCAAAGAGTATGAGCCTGAGGCAATTCCTACGGCAGCATTATTGCAATCCGAAAGGAAAACGAGTCAAAGGGGATGCGTGTTTTGTGGGAACTCAGGCCATTACAGTGATGACTGTCGAAAAATTAGCGATGTCGCCCAGCGCAAAGAAGTTCTTAAGAAGGAAGGTAGATGTTATTTGTGTTTGAGTAAATTGCATTTAGCCAAGGAATGCAAACGAAATAAACCTTGTTTCCACTGCAAGCAAGTAGGTCATCACTCGGCTGTTTGTTTTAAAAGGCAAAACAAGCAGACCCCATCACCACAGCATCTAGCTAGTTCTGAGGTAGAACCTCTGCAGCTGGGTCAGACGCAACACTTTCTAGCTGGGGCCGACGAAACTGACGGCGTCATTATGGCGACTTGCTTCACAACTGTACAGAATCCGGCGACAGGCCAATCAATAGGACACCACATCTACCTCGACGCGGGAGCACGTTATACGTGCATTGATCGCGCTTCAGCACGTAAGTTGGGCCTGAAACCTTGCAAAGAAGTTGTTCTTAAGACGGCTTGATTCAACAGCAATCAGACGGAGAAAATTAAGGCTGAGGTGGTAGAGTTGGTAATACAAGGAGTGGATGGTTTTCAACTGAAAATAAATGCGTACTCGGTTCCGGACATGGCGCCCCCGCTGCCGTTGTACCCTGTGAAATTGAGCTCTTCTTCGTGGTCTGCCATAAAAAAGTTCAAACCTTCCAATATTCCTCCTAAGCAGGTGAAAAATACAAGAATTGACATACTGCTTGGTATGGACTACTGGAACTCAGTCATGGGACCTAAGGTTGTGAAATCTGTTGCGCTTGAAGGCGATTTGGTGATTTTCTGCACGCCACTTGGGGCGATTCTGGCGGGAAACACCCTGCGGCCAAACCGCAATGCCAGCGCAACTGTTCACACGTTTTTTTGCGATACAAAGCGGGAAGTATCCGAGTTGTGGAGCTTGGAATCTATCGGCATCAGGACGGATGAAAAAGAAGCGTCAAATCAGCAACCATTGGAATTTTACAAGGAAACAACGACATTCCAAGACGGACGCTATTATGTTAAATGGCCGTGGAAGGACTCCAACCCACGGATTGATACCAATTTTCATGAAGCCAGACGGCGACTACGTCGGACGCTGCAAAGTTTATGCTCAAATGCGAATGAGTTGGGAAACTTTGATAGCTACAATGCCATTATACAAGACCAAATAAAGAAAGGAATTGTCGAGCCAGTACAAAAGAAGGAACCGGATGGACCAGTAGTCCATTACATATCGCATTTTCCCCACATCAAAAAGGACCGTGCAACAACAAAGGTCAGGATAGTATATGATGCAAGTGCAAAGACCCGGCGAGATGGCATCAGTCTGAACGATCTACTAAAAACTGGCATCAACTATTTGGAAGACCTAGCTGTATTGCTGATCCGATTTAGAACAAGCAAAATTGTAATCGTCTCGGATATAGAAAAAGCATTCCTGCAAGTTGGGCTTCAAAAAGAAGATCGGGATTGTACAAGATTTCTCTGGCTAAAAGACACAACACAGCACACGGTCGACGACAATATTCGAGCGTACAGATTCACCCGCACCCCGTTTGGTATTGTTTCATCTCCTTACCTTCTTGGAGCAACTATCAATCACCATTTGGATCAAAACCCGGGAAAGTTGGCGAACCCAATCAAGGGCAATATATATATGGACAATATCTTTATGGGAGCCAAAAATACGAGCGAAGCACGGGAGCTGTACGCTAAAGGAAAGGACTTGTTCGGTTGAGCCTCAATGAACCTAAGAGAATGGTTATCTAACGATAGCGAGTTCAACCGTCGTATACCCGAAAAAGACAAAGTCGATGGAGACGAAACAAAGGTTTTAGGAGTTCACTGGGATTGCAAATCGGATACCCTTCAAATTCGGCCGGCAATAGTATGTGATGTCCACGAAACAAAAGTGACCCGGCCCACGAAGCGAATAATTCTTCATTATGTTGCCAAGGTGTTCGATCCATTGGGATGGTTTAGTCCTCTAAGCATTCGAGGAAAGATCAAGATACAGGAAGCATGGAAATTAGGATATGGCTGGGATGAAGATTTACCGGAAGCAGTTCAGGAACAGTGGCGAAAGATTGCAAATGATTTGAAACGGATCCCAGAACTTCGGCTTCCACGCTTGATTCTGCCTCATTTCGATAAGTCAATTGAATTGTTCTGTTTTACTGATGCCAGTGTTTCGGCGTATGCTGCGGTGGTGTATCTCAAGCAAGACGCTACGACACAGCTTGTGTTTTCCAAGGCGAGGGTGTCTCCTGTAAAGCCTGCAATGACAGTGCCGTGTTTAGAGCTGCTTGGGGTACTGATTGGGGTTCGCGCTTTACGCTTCGTGGAGAGTCAGCTCCGACACAAGGTGGCAAACAAGTGTTTATGGACGGATTCAGAGATAGTTTTACACTGGATATTCTCAAGTAAACCGCTACAACCATTTGTTCGACGTCGAATGGACAAGATCAAACAAAATAAAGATATCCGCTTCAACTATGTCTCTTCTAGAGAAAATCCAGCTGACATGGCGTCTAGGGGCATTAGTTTTGATACATTTGTCGGGTCCTGAATGGACTCGGCAACATTTCGATTCCCTGCCAAAATGGATGCCAACCGAAGATACAGAAGTGAAAGTGGTGGAATGGGCTCCCGAGGAGCCCGCAAGTCAAACATTCTTAGAGTCCGCCGAGGAAGAAGCATTCTCACCATTTGGCATTGAGGCAACAGATTTTTCTTCAATGTTAAGGCTGCTGCGGGTTACCTGCTACTGCCAAAGGTTCTTGCGACGTCTGACAAAGATGTCCAGGCCAAACACAACAGACATAACTCCGCAAGAAATGAAAGAAGCAACAAGATGCTGGATCAAGGCAGTTCAACGAAAACGGTTCAAGGACGAATGTATGGCGCTAGAAGCGGGAAAAACAACAAAGTTGATACGCCAATTAGACTTATTTCTGGAAACCGACCTTATTCGCTGCGGAGGTAGATTGGCAAACGCCCGAATTTCACTAGAAGCAAAGTTTCCGATTCTTTTGCCCAGAAACGATGCCTTCATTTCCTTGGCGATCATGGAAGCTCACAAGCGCGTCTTACATTTTGGAACCAAGAGTACCCTAACAGAATTACGCAAGCAATATTGGGTTCCTCATGGTTTAAGTACCGTGCGGAAACTACTAAAATCGTGTCTCGTTTGCCGCAAGACCGAAGGAGGAGCTTTTCGCCCACCTAAAATGGCCCAGCTGCCGAAAGAACGAATCACAGAGGCGCCTTCTTTCAAATATACTGGAATTGACTACTTGGGCCCTTTGACAGTTAAGGATGCCATCAAGGGGGCACCTTATCAAAAGCGCTGGATTGCCATTTTTACGTGCCTATCCACGAGATCGGTGCATTTAGAGCTCATTCGTGATTGTACAGCCGATTCCGCAGTAAATGCTGTCGTGAGATTTATTTCAAGGCGAGGAACTCCGAAGGTTATTTTCTCAGACAATGCGACACAATTTTTGAAGGGAGCAAATGTGTTGAAAGAAATATGGGAAGATTCTGTTTCTGAAGAGGTCTACCGAAAATTTACAACAATGTTTTCAGCTGAACAGATAGAGTGGAAAACTATTCCTGAACGATCCCCGTGGGTGGGGGGCTTTTACGAGAGACTGGTCGGGCTGATAAAGAGAGCCTTGCGGAAGTCGCTTTGGAGGGCTAGCGTAAGCGAAGATGACTTGACTACGCTGATTTCGCAGATTGAAGGTGTCCTGAATACCAGACCTCTTCTTTCTCTAAAAACGGATCTAAATGATGGCAGCATGCTTACACCCGCAAACTTTATAGCTCCTTGTAGCCAACTTGCACTACCACCTTCTGACGAGGATCCGGAAGATCCAGACTACATTCCTGGTTCAAAGACAACAAAACACTTGATTGTTCAATGAAAGAAGATACAAAAAAGGCTCAATCAGTTTTGGAAAATCTGGCAGTTTCAATATCTTCAGGAACTTCGAGAAGCGCACACCACATTCTTCAAGACAAAGAAAGGGGGGTTTTGAGAGAACCTGTAGTTGGGGAGGTTGTCCTTCTGAGGGATATTGGTCCTATAGCGACATGGAAGGTGGCTAGGATTGCAGAACTTTTGCGTGCGTCAGATGACGAAGTGCGATTCGTCCGGGTGGCTCTTTCTAACGGGACGGTCACTAGACGTGGCATAAAAGATGTGGTTCCTTTGGAAGGAGATGTGGGTGGACTGGCAAACGGGGCGGATGACATTCACCAACTGCGGCCGGGGAGTGTCAAGTTCATATGAAGCAGAAAAAGATTCTAAGGGAGAACGGAGTTAGTAATTACAACTTTATATGAGATGATTGATTCGAAACAGTGAACTTTGTCATTAAAAAAGTTAATGTTTGTTACTTCTAAAAATGCTCAAAGTCAGGGTTACTGACAACTAAATTGATTTTCACTCATAACTCAATTCAGCAACTACTGTTGTACCTATTTTTTCAAAATTTAATCATAACATTACTGCTTGCATGTTTTGTCCACTTTTGACGTTAGAAAGTGTTTATGGCTTACCGATAAGGCTTTGGAGCAACACAGCAGTAAATGTGTTCAGAAATTAAGATTGAAAATCGCTTATCCGCAAATAATGGCCGCGTTTAATATTTCTTTTGGAATATTGACACTCAGGCCTCACAATGTAACCACTTCTCACTCAGCAGAAGAGCTTGTTTGTTTTGCATTTATACGCATATACCGTATGATTGGGTTTCACCCTAGCACTAGTGACACCCTAGCACTGGTGACAGCCTAGCACTGTGTTTACACGTGGTTTCACCCTAGCAACGAAAGGTACTGCACTGCCGAGATACACCCTAGCACTGCTTCGATTCACCCTAGCACTGAATAGTTGCACCCTAGCACTTGGATTAAAATGTAAATTTTTTGCGACTTTATTAAATTACCACTTAATACACTTTATACCCCTTTTTATATCATATTATGCCACTTTTTATGCCATTGTGCAACTTTATTGAATATTATTCTAAATTACGTCTAACGTATTTCTACCTAAGTAAGATGCAATTCAGATGCACTTGTTATTAAAAATTTCCTATTTAGTAAGTCACCATGAAAAGACTTTTGACCCCACATTCAAGTGACTACCAGGTTTTATGGTTTTATTACCCCCTGTTGACAAGTTTTGAAGTGACAAAGCGTATCTAAGAATTCAGCCAATTACGTAATAAATTGACAGTGCGATTTTGTCACATTCATAATACATATTGACAGTATTGTTTCACGAATTTTCAAATTTATAAAAAAATGTATGACCAATGCAAATGAAAACTTGATGAAAATATGTAATATGTATATATGCTTACAATACATTGCTAGACAAGCATGGTATTGTTACACAAATAATTAAAAATTACTTATCAGAGTTTATAAACAGTAGAAATTCTACGAATTTTTTTTGTATTATCAGAAAAAACCCGAGACTACTCAATTTCAGTTGACTATCAAGTACTTATTGATTATAGTTTACAGTACCTTTTTTACAGCAGTTGCAGCGCAATTACAAAGAGTTACAGTTCTCATGTTACAGCAGCTAAACAACGCACACGCTCATTTTGTGCTAGTCAGCTGATGTACGCTAGGTCAGCTCAGCCATTGTGTTGTAGCGAACGGGGTCCATACTCCACGCTATGAACTCGGTAGCCGCCACTGGGCATAGTTGCCATGTCCTGTAGACTAGTTCAAAATTCCTTGCTTCTGACGCGCTAATGAACATTCTACGAAACATAGCTGCAACAGGTTTTGTTAAATTACTGTTTTCTGCAAGCAAAAGTTGTTAGCATTGAACAGACGTAAATGAAAGCACTGAGCAGGCAGTTAAACGTACGTACACACACGCTCACACAAACAGTGTTATTTGCTGACCTAGCAGCAGTTTAACACTAGAATAGGTGCATTTGTGTGCTCTTGATGCACACGTTTGCACTATAGTATATACGCGGCGGCTGAGGCAGCCGCGTAAAAATGAGATGACTTTACAAATACGCTGGAGGGAAAATTAGTGTTAGGGTGAATCTAGTTAGTGCTAGGATGCGTCTGCGTAGTGCTAGGGTGAATCTACTTAGTGCTAGGGTGAGTCGTCTTAGTGCTAGACTGAATCTAGTGCTAGGGTGAAGCGAAAATTTTTAAGAAATGGATTAAAAGTGCTAGGGTGAAAATCAACCTACCGTATTACCTCAAATAAAGCCCCTGGGGTTTTATTGTTTCGTGAAACGCTTACCTGGGGCTTTATTCAAGGCTGGGGCTTTATTGTTTCGTGAAAGGCTTACCTGGGGCTTTATTTAAGGCCTGGGTTTTATTTTTTGTCTCGGTTCCAACGGGGTCGTTTCTCAACTTTTGGTTTCTTCTAGTGTCCATTGTCCAACAGTTATAATGAAGCTCAAAAGCTCAAATGCTACGTATGCACTTACCAAGTTGTAATAAAGTAATAAAGTTTCAAAGTTTGACACTAGTAATAAAGTTTCAAAATTTGACACTAAACTTTTTCAATATTTGTTATGTTTTCAGTCATTTTTCAGCATTTTTGTCAACACTTAGTATTGGTTAAAATAATTATTACCAAAGAAGTTAGTTCTTTAACTTTCATTTGATAACAAAAACATGTGTTTTTGATTTAGTTGAACGAAGTTATGCAACAAGCTCTTCTGCTGAGTGAGCAGATGTTATATTGTGAGGTTTGAGTTTCAGTATTCCGCAGGAAACATTAAACGCGGCCATTATTTTCGGTTAAAAATTTTTTAAGTCCATTGTGCTGCTCACATTTACAACTGAGTAGCTCCAAGCCTGTCTTAACACAAAAACTGAGAAATTTTTGAGGTCAAAAACTTATTTTAAAAAAATTGATAAAAAATCACACTCGAATTTTCAGGTGAATACGGCGGGACGGCAGCCTACAGAAAAAATGTGGTGAAAATTTTAAATTTTAGGCCCAATTTAGTCTATTTGAGACGTATCAGAAATATAAATTAACGTTCACTGTCGTGCAAAAAAATTTGTTTTCACAGAAACCTGAAAACTGGTATCGGTTCTGAAATTGCATCGGTTCCGGTTCCGGATCTAGTCGGTAAATACTGCTGATCGCAGTCAAGTAAGGCCAAGTCATCTAGTGGTACGATTGTATGGGGTGGCGTCTGGTGCAGATTGACATCCATTAACACCCTGGTTTCTACGCACTTCACGTAAAGTAGAATGACGTTCAGCAGCTTGTTGATTTCCTTGATTTCGACAAGTTACCGCCTCACGGGGTAAAAACTAGCCACTTGTTGCCAGGTTAGATACTCGTCTGGTGAAAATCTCAGTTTCCCATCAGCAACCGGTGTTCATGTCCTCAAAAACTTTCTTTCAATCGGCCTTGTCTCCTCTTCATTCACCTTAATATAGAACACTTAATATATAAAATATTTTTATTGTACTTAATATGTTGTTGTAACTCAATCGCAGTAACTTCTCCAACCAATTTTCTAGCTATAACTAATCTCAAGCTATTCTGCTTTGGTGCAAATTAGTGTTAACTAATTGACTTAGTACTTGAATTTACATAAAATATATTCTGACTGAAAGTGCCTGCATTCAAAAACTTGGATCTCTGGTCATTTTCATCTGATGCACATTTTTGTTGACAGCATATAGTTTCAACTCAATTACCAATGTCAAATAATTCCCGCAAATAGCTCAATTGCTTGTCGTTGAAACGCTTCCATTCTCGTTCTTGTTTCAATGCCTAAACAACAGTTGAAGCCGTGAGTCTATCTTCTGATCCTTGATTTTGAATTTCGTCAGCCACTTCTTGCAATTCTGGCATAAACGGTTGCACGTGAATGCTTTCTAATTGTTTTTATAGGCGTTCCCAGCAACCTCTTGTAGGGTGACTCTTTGTGGCACAAATTTATGACGCCCGAACAACAAATGTCTCTGTCAGTGAGCATGCCACTGGTACGTGCTAATACATCCTGGTTCTTGGCACTGGAACATTGTTTTTGATGATTTGGTTTTTGCGATCCTAATGTTGTGCTGTCTTCTTATGTAATTGTCGCCTGTGGGCTGGTGTCAATAAATGGTTTTTGGTCTTTTAGATCGTTTTCTTAATTATCATCAGCAGCATATCGTTTCTCAGTATCACCCCAGAACTTTTTTAAACCAGCTGGAAACGCTTTACCGTTTTCGTGTTTCTCCTTCTTTAATAGAACTTGCATGGTTAGTCCTGCCTAGCCAAAATTTTGTTGTAACTTCCATACCAACACTAATGTCATAAAAACGCCAAACAGTTAATTTATGTTTAGCGTCCCTGAGTGAACTCAACTTAAACTCATAGTCTATGAGTTTAAGTTGAGTTCACCCAGGGACGCTAGTCATAGTGGTTTGATATGCCGGGAATACTTGCTTTTGTCCAGCTAGTTTTTTTGGATTTTAATTTTGCTGTGGTATACTGACAAAGATTGAATTTAAGCATGATATGCTGCGGCATTATTTTTTTGCGTTGGTGCAGCGATTGTTTTCATTTTCATATAAGCGAATATGACAAAAAAGCGTTCCTATCACACTGTCCTTTGCCCGTTTGAGCTTCTGAAAAATACCACCTGTCAACTCTGATCAAAGTGTACGATAGCATATTGTAGCAAGTCGCTATTGTTGCTGCAGAATGGTAACAGCTAGCATTGTCGCCACGAATAAAAGCTCTATTTATAAATGGCAATTCTTTCTTAATTTGGTTTAAAGTGTGTCGCAGAATTGCTGTAACTGTTTTATTGTTTTGTTGAACATTGTCGAAAACATGAACAACCGCGTAAGTATAATAACATAGCTGAATCGTTGTGCCATATAGCACTGTGCATTTGCCCTGACACATATTTCACCACTGCAAATGTGATGTGCCAGGATAGCCTCCTTTTTCTAAAGCAATGCGCTAAATTCTAAATTCTATTCTAAATTTTCGCATTTTGCGATTCTCGCCCACTTGTTGGGATAAACATCATAACAAAATCCATGGTCAAAAATACATCTGTTGCTTTCATTTGTTTCAAAATATTAGCTTTAATCTTGTCCTGCTATACATCTCGCAACTGATGTTGCTTCCATTTCGTAATATCTGACAATGCTGAGCTGGTTCGATGTAAAAGAATGCCTTTTTGTACAGAATCTGGCATATCTGTTTCAGCTACACTGTTTTCAATATCGCCTAACGTTTTTTCAAATTATCAGAGCGTTTGCAAGTTAAATTATGCTCATGAGTCGTTCGGCATCTGCTAAATAGCCTGGCATTCTGTGGATAACTCAAGGCGTGACGAAAACAATGATCCGCAACTCTGGAATTATCATTAAGGGGCATTTTGTAATCAAACTTTAAGTAATGTTTTCCAATAAGCAAAGAATGTTTTGACGCTGATATTTATTCAGCGCTGACTTTTCTTTTCATAGATCCCACAACATCGGCAAGAGTATCAAATGCTTCTACTCCACCATAAGTGTAGTAATCAAGTCCCAGCATCGATTTTCTTGTTTTTGCTGTACAAAAAAATTAGTATTCTCAAAAGACTACTTATCTAAAGATTTATTTTCTTGGAGAAAACTTTTATATTGCGATATAAATCTTTCATTTATCATAGCTGGTATAACGCTAGATCGAGTTCCCACACCCACACTAACTTTTGTTAGCTCTAGGGGTCGAGTGCATATCGTCTCGCTACTTTGAAATAATACAAACAGAGGCCGGGAATGTACTGTTGCATGTGTAAACAACTAACATATGAGGCAACAAGTGCTAATGCCATCTTTTTTCATTTTCCAACGAGGATTTTAAAAAGGTTTTTGCAACACTAGTCAAAATGTTGCCTATTTTTTGGAAGGATCTTCATTCCATAGAATTTTTTCCGATGCCATTTATTAACAAGCTGTTTCAGCTCGAAAGCCTTTTCTATTCCCATTATTCGTAAAACTATTTTCATAAATGATTTTACTGCACGCACTCGCTTTACTTTTATTGTTTCAGCTAAGTAATCAAAAGTTTGTTTTAAAAAATGAGCGATACAAATGCCTGCAATTCGTGCTATTTCTTTAATGTGATGGCAAATTTGCTCGTCAATACTGTCCAAGGAGGATGTTGATAGTTTAGGTTTTTTCTCAAATGGCTGGGGTGGCTCATAATTGTCATTTGTTCCCACAATACTATTTTGACTGGCACACTGTGAGGCATAGTGAAGGTCTCGTTGTAAAGGTGGAGACTCACCAAAGAACGGTACAGGGACTGGACGTAGGCAAAAGCCCTGTTCAGTTACTCGGCTATCAGCAACGAGATCTGCAAAAAATTTGTAATGTCTTTGACAAACTGGAGTACCTATTGGTTTGAAAATTTCCTTTTTTACTACACGATGCAGTGACCAGTATCTTAGCTCATAGCGTTTTATTGTAGTATACACTAGTTTGCTGTTTGCTTTGCATTTTTCAGTGACTTATCCAGCCTTATTGTGTTGCGGTTCTGCACTGTAATGTTTGCATAAAATTGTGTAATCGTAGCTATTGCCTGTTAGGTATTATTGCGGCTTATCAGGCTTCCGTTTTCAGCAACTAGTTGGGGCCAAAATTATCTAAGTTTCGAGAAATATTTGGCGTCAGCAAGTTTTACCCAAGATACCTTCGGCCTATAAAGGCATTCGTTTCGAGCACGACGCGTTCAGTTTGTTCTCTGGCTAGTATTATTCTCTATTGTTCAAGCATATGTATATGTCGTTGATTGATTTCATTATAACTTAGTGCTTGCCATTAAAGACTCATAACTGCGTTGGCTTACGGTTGAATGCGGTAATTACAGATTTTCAGGACGCTAAACCACGACCAGGGGCCTATTACGAAGAGGCTTTGACATTTGCTTTGTCACTGTGTAGCTACCACGTGTTTCCGCTTTTTTGACGTGACAGTCCAAAACAAAAGATTCATATGAACCAACTGAAGCAATTTTATGGGCCATACGTACCTCTATAAGTTACTACACTAAACATACTTTGCCCGTAGTTAGTTTTGTTAGCAATATAGCAGTAGAAACTGTTGATTATTATTATTATTATTTTTGAGCGTGTACATTTATCGACCGAGCCAAGTACAGGATATGTCTGTAGTAATAGCTACGAACCTTGTTAAAACTGGGCAAGCAATAATTAAACATAACAGATAAGGCCATGTGGACAACGGATGCCCTATCAGTACAGAACACGTAGTAACTAGAAAAAATTAACGAATTGGGTAAACAGTATGCTGAATAGATAAGGCTAGTCAAGAAAACAGCAGAGTCTGTACCAGTTACTACTTCGTTTTAATCACTGTACGTTTTCTGTAAACCTACGATAGTTTAAATATCCAGTTTTAGCTTATACTTGAACCGTGCTTCTTATTTCTGTGATTATTCGGTCGATTAATAACTATTTTGTGCGATTATTCAAGTAATTACCGATTGATTATAAATTTGATTCCCATTTTTCAATTGCGGATATTTATTATGAGTTATTTACGAAAATCAGAGGACTTTCGAGCTGTCTACGCCAAGCTATCACAGCTTATTACGACGTACGGACGGCTTGGCAGCCGAAGCGAGAGTAGAAATGATTTCCCACGTGAGGTCGATGATGGTGAACTTCGATGCCGTCAAAGATAGTCGAGCCGAAGCGTCAGAGAAGTGTCAGAGTAATTCGAGCATGCCGACCGCTTTTGCCTCTGTTCCGATCAAACCGATGTCCGAGTTTTCGATGCAGTCTCCAGCACCTTCCCGTATGGAAGTGACCGAGTTTGAGCAGGCCCCTCTGCCTCCCACGGTGCCTAAGCCTTCCGAGCCATTGCCCCCTAGCGCCCCCGCGGACGATACCGACGTCATCGAGTGCCAGACCCTCGACGAATTCAATAATACACCCGCGAACGTTCGTTCGAGCACCACCGGCGGCGGTCATTCCGGTCAAACCAACGCTGAGCAAGAATCGAGCGATGCTAGCAGCGGCGATTCATTCCAAGCGAAGCGAAGTTTCGAGAAATATTAGGCATCAGC
This sequence comes from Trissonchulus sp. WLG1_4, assembly GCA_030248245.1. Classification (NCBI taxonomy): domain Eukaryota; kingdom Metazoa; phylum Nematoda; class Enoplea; order Enoplida; family Ironidae; genus Trissonchulus; species Trissonchulus sp. WLG1_4. Next base: position 31,321 of record JASANF010020428.1, on the reverse strand, counting down.
AAGTTTTACCCAAGATAAGTTCGGCCTATAAAGGCATTCATTTCGAGCACGACGCGTTCAGTTTGTTCTCTGGCTAGTTGATATCCAGCACGGGAATTGACTTTGAAATATAATACTATATTATTAACTAATTGAGCATATGTATATGTCGTTGATTGATTCCATTATACCATGTGTTCTGCCATTAAACACTCATAACTGCATTGACTTACGGTAGACGACGGTAGTTAGGAATTGTCAGGACACTACATCACGACCTATTACAAAGAGCCTCTTCGACATGTGCTTTGTCACTGTGTAGCTACCATGTGTTTCCACTTTTTTGCGATGACCCGCAGTACCAACCATTGCTGGTACGCTACACAACACGTTCGCTATTTCACGATTGCGTTGAAGGTTTGCTCGATTATGACCCATGCAAGTTCTAGCTCAGCCGCATGCTTTCAACAAACTTTCAATTCTGCGACATTCTCCTGTGTTGGGTCAGTTTCCCAAAATTTGTAAAGTATCCCGTCCCCTCGTGTTAATATCAGATCATTCATTTTCATTTTCAGATCCCACTGCGTACGGATTGTCAAATGTGTCAACAGTAGCGAAATTTAGAATTGGCACTAGCTTGGCAGCGTCTCCGGCGAAACCAGAAGTTGATAGATTTGTGTTAGTGGCTGCAGTTTTCATAAAACATTCTCCTTTGTTGCTACTAGGAGTAATGGTTTCCTCTGGCTATAAAGTCGCTGAAGTTACAGAAACAAAATCAGACGTATCTGTATGAGAAGTTGGGTTAGGCTGGAATAGAAACCGCGGCCGTAGCATTTTTAGATAGTGTTTTTGAAGCTACATCAAGTATTTTGTCTAGCGTTTTGCAATTTTGAGGCATTTGTTTATAGTATTCATTGAACATACTCTTGCTCTTTTTGCAGTGCCAACGGAAAAAGATAATTTTGACTTTTAAATCTCGAAATAGCTTATCCCGCAGTGCCACAACTTTGTTTGGATCTAAATTAACCATTTAAAAAGCAGACGCTATTGAACTGCATAAATCTGATGTAGAAAGAAAAGAGTGTTACTAAAAGCAATAGAATTAGATTTTGTTAGGAATACAGACACGTGGTTTTCAAAAACGAATTCAAATCCGACGCAGTCATTGTCGCGAACTGGACTAGAAATGTCCAACAAAATGCTTCTGGCCGAACAGAGCTGGAAACAGATTTGTGTGAGCCACATTTGTTTGCTTGATGAAAGGTCTGAAATGTCATGCCCAGTGAGATCGTATTCTCGGACCAGAAAATTATCTCGATTACTCGCATGGTGAAATTGCTTGAAGCATCGAGAATATGCAGAACGATCATAAACGAGCATATCAATGATGCAGTAGTCTACAACGCTTGTTGAAACGCTGTGGCGTTGAAGATGTTAACAAGCAACAGTTTGCTGCAAAAAGAAACATCGTAAAAATTTTACAATAGTTTGTCATATTTGACAAAATACCTGTTGCGAGCTCATTTTTTATTCCAACTTAAATCAATTATAACCAAACTGAAAAATTCTATTCTTTCGAAGATGAACATGATTTTATAGAAGACTGATGACCGGTGGAGCAAAACGCAAAAAATAACAATCCACTTTGCCAAAGCAAACAGCCGGATTTGATTCATACCCGAATCAAACGGGATAAAAGCGAAATAGTAGTTGCCAAATTTTTCCCCAAAAACAGATGGTAAATTTCAATTGGTGACTTGTTCATTTTCACGGAAATATAGTTAAAAAGGTAGCGAACACATACTAACAGGATACTTGTGCACACTGCATTTTAAACCATGTTTATGAAAACATGTGAGGAGCACTATTTGGCTTTATTTTACGCCCAGCTATTTCGCCAAGCCCAATTTTTATGCGAACATGCGCGTACGGTTACGACTACCTATGTAGGTAAAATGGCTCAGCTTACTTACTTACATATCTCACCCTGCATTGTAATATTGTAATATCATTTTTGTGCAAAACATGTTTCTTTAAAAACCAAAACAAAATTTCCTTCCAATTACAGAACTACCTGTAACAATATGTATAATATGATCTATTAGCAAAGGGTTTTCACACCCTTTGCTTGGTCCTACCGTTAAACTACCATTTTTGGGCCTGAAACTACACATGTTATTCAGATACAAAAAAACTTTTGCATTGTTTAAAACAGAAAGTGAGGGTGGTATATATTTTGACAGTTTAAAATAAAGCTTCGGCAAGAGCTTCAAAAAAATGCCAGATTTCTTTAAAATTTTAAACTAACTAAAGCGACTAACAGATTGATAAAATTGTTCTTAAAATAAGAACGGGTTAGACCTTTTATGAATGGCTTTTCTGAGTAGTATAAGAGCCAGAAAAATTTACAAACAGTTTTTCAAAGTTCTCAAACAAACACACAAAAAATGCAATTTTTGAGCCATAAATTAACCGTAGAAGCTTGAATCAATTTCAAAATTAGCTCAAATATTTCTGTTTACATTTGTAATGTCTATATCAAATTTGATTATGTCCAATCAAGTATTATTTAAATTTATGCATAAAGCGTTACGTAACTACCACTTTAAGAAAAGAGCTGGATTTGATTCATACCAAAATCCAACGGATTAAGACCGCATAGTTGTCATTTACTTTTTCTTCGGGAACAGTTTGTATAATTCACGTGGAGACTAAACTACCTAAAAGCTGGATTTGACTTATAGCCAAGTGATATGGCTTAGCACTGACAGTGAAACGCAAAACAATCAACTTAGGATCAGACGCATTTCGCGAACACACTCGTGTTCACGTAGATCCGCCCAATTACGCTGAACAAAATACACACAAACGCACACACAACCTGCATCAAGCTAAACGTTGTATTTCAGTGTTGTAAAGAAGCCTGCTGCAAAAGTTTCCACAGGCATCATCATATAATTAGACACACACGCACACACACCTATTGTTAATTTCATTACACAGCCTTAAGTTTCGATCCAGGGACATCCAGGTGTGCCGCAACAGGAAAAAGTAATGTTGATAAATGGCTAATCGAAATGTAATCTTCGTTAGTATAGCTTCTCAACAAAATAACGGCAATTGGAGGATCGTTGCAGTTAGGTAAAGAATTGCTTAGTCGACACCTGTGTCAAAATTTAGATGCAGATGGCATTTTCTGAAAAAAAATATCCACGTTATATAGGTGAACGCCTATTCTTACAAAATTAATCTGCCGAATGTTAACCATTAGCGGTTTACTAACGTTAACCAAACCAGTCATGTTATATGTTTCACAAATAGTGAGTGATAGGAATGGAATTATCGTTTATTTTTGTAGACAAAGACCAAAGCCAAGTAATTAACCTATTTCTTCTGGCTGATGTCAATAAGACATGACGGATAAGTAGGTGTGTGTGACTCGTTAATTTTTGCGAAAAAATTGTTTCATTGAGACTAAGACTTGTTGCAATTTTCCTATTAGCAGTGACTACAAAAATGTGGTAGCCAGTCAGGTCTTGGCCTGCTCCATTTGTTTCGTTTTGCAATCGCTTTAGCAAACACAGATCTGTAAGTTTCTGTTCAATAAACTCTCCACGGGTCGCGGCATTATTTATTTCGTTTATAACAATCAAAATTTCCGTTTGGCTTGTGGTATTACAGACAAAGAATAAAAACACAGTACATAAAACAATACGTTACAAAAGCATCGTCAACACACAGACTGACGTTGGCGACAGCAAAACAGGCTAAACTGGCAACAACTTCAGTCGGTATAATGTCATGTTGCTATTATCAAGTTTACAATTTGCAGTTAGCGCAACAGGACAAAAAGCCAGTTTTCGATAATTGTTTAACTTTACCAGACAGGTAAGTTTTTATTTTACCCAGAGTTTTGCAGCCTAACTGATAAACAGTCAAGCAGCTTTTTTGTGAAATTAAATTAATGCAGCAAAATATTAACTGACTTTTTCAAACATGCATAGGTTTTACTAGTGTCTGTATATAATATACGCCCGCAGCATGACATTTTCGGATGCCTGAGTGATCACCAAACGTGCTAAATAGAGCAGGAAGTGAGCTTAGTTGCATATACGTATTTTGTAATTGCTAACACCCACATTTTTGAGTTGACAATGAGTGACAATTTTGTTTACAGAAAATATGCAAATATACAGACTAGACTAAAGGTCTTGTTCTTATTTTGTCGTTTGTCCTCAAACTTTAACAAGAACGGCGGTATTATGTGGTAACATTGGAAAATATGTACTGCTATTGGTATTTTTAAGAAAACAAGTCGTTAGTTTGACTATCAGAGAGAATTTCGTTAATTCTTATCATTAGTAAGATAGAGCCCAACATGTATGCGTATAAATGCAAAACAAAAAATGAGCACAACAGTAATACGTACCAGCTTATTCTGAGACACTTTACTTGGACTCACTGTCACACTGCAAATAACGCACCATACTTGGCTCATTATTTTACCTATTCGGGCGCAGTTCGATTTGGCTAAAATTTGGATGGTTATGAACTATATATTGGACCTTATTCTCATAGTAAGTGAAGGGCCATGGTGAAAGTTACTCATGGGAGAGGCGGTGAAGCAAAATATGCAAAATTGAGACTTGCAAAACAACTAAACTTCTGCAAAAAGTATGATTTAATAGAAGGGTGTGGAGATGCTACTAGAATTTCAAAATTTGTGCGCTGAGCCACATCTACTGACTATACTTTGCGAAAGTATTGAAAGTTGAGGCGCCACGTGGGCTGAGGTGTAGGCTTTATCGCGAAAACGATCAAATTTTCGAAAATTTTCCGGGTGGGTTAGCTTCGAGAGGCTACATCTCAAAAACCAAGCCGCCACGCGGCAAATCCTCGATACATGTTTCTGCACTTATATTACTCTACAATATATGTAAATTTCAGCCAAATCGGAGATGGTCTGTTTTTTACGTCCATAGTAAGGTCGACGCTTACAGAACATGCGTCTAAAGATGTTGTATTGTATTCTATGTACATGTGTATATGTAAAGTGTAGATATGCACAATGTTGAGATAGTTAAAATTAAACGTTTTCGCCTACCAGAAAACAACTTATCTGATAGGTTTGCAACCGACTGCAACATTGTTATGTTTACTACTGTACAACAATACATATAATACACATAATTATGATACAAAATACTACAGCTAGTCCTTTATTTGAATAGACGTAAAACCAAAAAAACAAACAACAAAATTTTGAAAAAAAGACAGCGTTAATTTCTGCTATAAAACAACAGAAAAAAGAACAGGCGGTGAAGAAAATTTCTTTCAAGAACATTGTACGGACAAAAAGGACTGGTAGTAAAATACAGACTAAAAACTAAACACAGTCAGTCACAAAACATTCAGGCACGATTTCCAGAACGCTTTTGCAGCGAACTGCTTTCAGTTTTTTATCGACCTGGTAGCCGAATTCATTATAATGTAAAAAACAACTTCATCGTCCGGCCAGTTGTGGGCACGTTCAGGTCTTCGTGTTTTCCTTGTTTCGCGAGTCAGACCCTTTAGTATATTTATTGTTAGAATAGAGAACAATAAATCAAGCTATATGTATATCAAGATCAAAATATATGTATATGTATATATATTTTTTATATATATTATATATTATATATATATTATATATATATATATATATTATTTAAATATATATTATATTTGCAGGACGACTAAACCTATCATCGGCATTTGCTACATATACAGGTGCCATCTCAGTGAGTTTTTAGACAAAATCAGTTTGCCATAAAAAGAGCGCCGAGGAGAATCTTCGGAATGATATGACTCTGCTGTTCAAGTCTCCGTTCCGCTGAAAACTGCTTAAACAGCCACCAATTAAATCTATTTGTTTCAATGGTCGACGTGGTCTCGGAAGTTGCCAACGCAGCTTATATTCTTGACTCCAGAAATCGCAGAAACTTAATTTTGGCTTCTCCTTGGTACCCAGAATTGTTTGGAATTTTGCAGCAATTAAGATGCGAGTTTTTAAATATAATATTTGAAAAATAAAACTGACTTGAAAAATTCATTGCGACGGCGAAGGATACATTAAGGGTTCACGACTTGATGTGCAACCATTGGTCCCGTATCTACTATATCACCCGCATTTTCACCAATGACCGGCTCGGTTCCAATATTCAGCTTCTTTAAAAAATGTGGGTTTATATACTCGTTTTTTACGTGGTTTCTGCACCCAGCAGGATACAGCAATTTTAGGATCAATAGAAGTTTCCCAAGCTCATTCCGAATTCCCAACCATAATTCCCAAGCCATTATAGCAACGTTCACAAATAATAAATTAAAATCTTCGCTATGTAGTGCCGTACCAGTTCAAAAGTCACCCACGTAAGTCCAAGCAGACAAAATGTCGTCAAACTGACGTGAACCTCCAAGCTCACAGATCAGATTCGCTAAGTGAGTGCATGGGCAGGTATTACACATGTGTCCTGAGATGGCACCGTAATTATAACATCCACATAAATAATTCCAAGTAATTTGCATATTTATACCGGTCTTTGTTAACGTAAGATACCGCAGTTTTCGTTCCAAGTTTGTTGCTCAAGTAATATTTTGGGAAAAAATATCTTGTCTAATTGGTACAATAGAAAACATGTCGATGATAACTTTCGTATCAGGCATATTAAGTTTGCAGTGATTCAATGGCAATAAACTTGAGCATTACTTGGCAATGAGTTTCCTGCGTCGACGACAGGTAAGATGTCATAAATTTTAAGGGATTTTAAGGTTCCAATGGGAAATTGACCAGCTCACACGGCATTTCTGGTAGGTCACATATAGTTAATTGCGTGTCGTCTACAAGACGCTTAAAGTCATCATAGGACGAAATTTGATGTTCATATAAAAAGGATCGCGCTTGATCAATAATTTCGGGAAATTCTTCAAGACATTCTAGTATGTCTGATGCAATTATTTCTGTGATGTTTTAAACAATCTAAATTTAAATAAATCTAAAACAAAATTAGTAAATTACAACAACACGTGTAAACAACTTGGAAAAAGTACCCGCAGAAGTAACCTTCAAAATCCACGAAAAATCAAAATTTCACTCTATAGGGACCATAAATTTACTAGTTTTTACGCTTCAAAAAAGTTTATAATTTTTCAGTTGAGTAATAGAACAATAGATATCAATCTACAAGCACAAAACTCATAAAAATTTTTGAACTAGTAACACCGATATTCACAAGATTTTATCTCAAAAAATTCTTACAAAATGCTATTACCAAGATGAAAAGATAAACATTAGTATGGTAGCCATCAGTCAATAACCCAAAATAACGGACGCAACAGTACAAAAGGGTTGCCTTTGGTCAGCCAATATTGAAGAGTTTGGCGTAAAATGGCTGGCACAAGTTGATATACACAATTAAATTAAACTAGTCAGGTGGCTACAACGGGTTGCCGACAGTGGGTAGAGGAGCCTCTATTCTAAGCAAAAAACCCTGTATTCTAAGCAAAGGACCCTCTCTTCGTGTTCAGGAGCTCAAATTACCCCTAGAAACATCAAAATCCCAAATTCGAAAATTTGACCCCTGAGGACCCCCTAGGGGGGGATACCCTAAGGGGGTCATGGGGGGGGTCAAGGGAGGTCCTACGCAAAAATGGACCTCGGATTTGTCTTCAGGGGCCCAAATTACCCCTCGAACCATCAAAATCTCAATTTCGAAAATTTGACCCCTGAGGACCCCCTCATTTTGAGGGTCACGTGACCCGGCCCCCCGTGAGGTCACGGGGTCAGCGAAGTGGGGGGCACAATCACTCAAGGGGGGGACCCTTCCACCAAAGTTTGGGTCATATCCATAAATTATTACCTCAGAAAAAACGCTTACAAACAAATGGTCATACTAAAAATAATATTAATTAATATATATATACTATCCTAACAATAATGATAATGGAAAGCTAAGCTATTATTACTCATAATTCGTAAGTAAAAAAGTTACTACCTAAGCGTTCAACTTCCGTTAATTTATTTTTCTCATAGTTGAATAGATAATACTTACGTAATAAGGAGTTATTTTTTCTTCACTAAATCCTCCGCGAGTGTAAAAAAAATCCTCCGCGGCAGCATCAGACAAATTGGAAGATAGTAACGAAAGGGACGATCACACAAATTTTGTACAATGAGTGAAGTGCTATTGAAAAGCTGCAGTTAGGAAGTGGAAAAACATTTTGGTACTGCTGTTGTGCACAAAGGTATGTCAATTACAATTTTTTACTCGCTAGTAGACAATTTGTAGTTTTTTTCCTTCACGGACCATTGATCGAGCGTTTTGTGATTGATTATTGATAATAACCAATTTTGAAAATTCGTTAAATTTGGCAGCCAAAGCCAACACCATTAGATTTTAGATTGTGACAGAGTGTAGAGTAAAACTGAATGGATAAGTAGCATGGACTGTTAAGGATTAATAATTTACGTATTGCTGCTAACCACAGTATATATTTGGCAAAGGAGCTAACCAAAATTCCGCCACTTGCTAAACGTATTATCAAGAGTACATAATAGTGACTCACTCTTATATAAGAACAAGAATGAGACACCCTCTTTTCATATTTTCTTGAAATTTACTCAATATCTCTAAGTGAGCCGATATGACGAGCGCAACTTTCGCACTATAACACAAGGACAGTGTAAAACATTCATAAAACTGAGATGTACTCTTGGTATTATGAACGGCACAATTCTTTCATACCTTAGCCATTTGAAAAAACATTCATCAGTACTGACAGGAATTACCTCCTAATAAACGCATATGCAATATTTTTCAGAAACCGCAAGCATAAAACTTCCAGATGGCTTACTGTCAAGGCAAAGTAGTTTCGCTACAACTGTGGGAAAACAGATCATGGAAATTACAATAGTATTAGAAGATTCGACATCAATATTCAAATTATCGGTAAAGGCCACTGCCACGACGCTCAACTTGCAAGTCAACATTCATTTATTGTTACGAACCTTGACGACCAGCCGGGGGACAGTTATTTCAAACATATGTATCAGTCGCGATTACGAATTAGCGGTATACTTAATTCCACATTAACTCATAAAAGATCTTGCTTGCTTACTTACTAGATTACTATGTCTAACAGTTTCTTATTCATCAACACCTGGACCTGACTTTAGTTTAAAAATATTCTAAAAATTACTAAAATATGCTCAATCTGTGGCAAAACATTGGCAAGTAATTATCAAGGCTAAATTCATAAGTAAAAAAATGATCAGCAGTTCGTCAAGACTTAATGTGCAGGTGCAGCGATATCTATAGCAGTACAATCAATTCCCAGAAAGTAATTGCAATACGAATTTTATTACCACACACCTAAAAGCTAAAATGTATATTAATTTGGTAAAACACGACACACAATTTATCATCATATGCAAAGTATTAGTGAAGACAAAACACAACACCAGTGACACACGGCCTAGATCTGAACTGAGGTCGATGAAAAAGAATTGGGATAAATGGTTAATGTTGCGCGAGCAGTCATGTTTACATGCTTATAACGTTTTAACCTGTATATAGTTCACAAACTTCCGCTACGTCTCTAATTGATCAAATTTGGCCTAAAATTAAAATTTTCTTCATTTTTTTCTGCAGCCTGCCACCTCCAGGCCCCTGCAACTGTCTGTGTCGGTGTTCTCTTCTCGGAGCTTCACGCACGTGCAGCGTGCAGCAACGTGCACTGTGCGTAATCAAATTGCTAATACTTGCATTCGGACTGAATTCGCTGAATTTACGAAATAATAAATGAGCTAGACTCCACTTGAATCAATCTGAACAACTTGTTCGAACTAGTCTAAACTAGACGCACTAGACTTGTTAATATATATACACTATCCTAATCATAATGACAATGGAAGTCTGGACAAACGATACCCAGAATTTGAAAGTACTATACTTGTTATCCAGACGTTTACCTTTCATTTCGCATGTACTCGTCTGGTTCCCAAGTTATACGCCACGTAAAGCAGAGTTATTTTTTTGTTGCATCCAGCAGCGTCTAATACGATGCTAATGAAAACACAGTACTTATTATCTGGTCGATCTAAAGATGTAAAAGAAACGTCAACGCTTCGTCTTACTGCACTATGCTGTGATTATCTCTTAACCAGGGCGTAAATTGGAGTTATTTTTACTCCGCGAATCCTCCGCGACTGACCACTCTTCGTAGTTAGTTATTTTTTAGGTTAATCAGAAAAAGGGTCGTAACTTTCGCTATGAGTGTCCTAGAATCATAAAAATAAGGTCACGTGAAAGACAAATTCCGGCACTTTCAAATGATATGTTACATGAAGGCGTAATACCCAAAAACACGTCAAAATTTTGAATAATAATTTTTGACGCACGTTTAACGTTACGTCACGAAGTCATGTCACCCATCATTTTAAAGCTCAGACAATTTGCTAAAAAATGATGCTAAAATTATTACCGTACCACTACGGTGTCAAGAGTTATGCCCCTTAAACCCCTTGCTAAAAGGGACTGACTACGTAGATCACACCATGTGTGATCAAATCTCACTTTCGGTGCTCTACTGCTCAAAATTGAAAAAAGTGAAATTTTCAAATGTTATTAAAAACATGATGGCATTTTCTGATTTTGTCTAACTAGTCTAAACTAGACCCACTAGACTTGTAATAATAATATTAATAATAATAACAGACATTTCAGATACAAAAGGGTTGCCTTTGCTTCGCAACTGGTCGGCAACCCAAAAAACAGAATGACATTACAGAAGTCGTAATAAACATAGCCAGTGCAGTTAAGCTACTGTTTCTGAACTACAAATACAAGTTTAGCACCTTTATAATTAGACATAACACTAAAACCATACAATAAGAGTAAAAAAACAAGCAGCATAAAATCTGAAAAAAATGACAACACTTGTTGCAGGTATCCGGTGACAAAACTAGTCTGAAAAAAATAGTTGCGCTACTTGAGAAAACGAAACATGTGACGCCGTTAAGAAAAGAATACATTTTGACTATCAAGAGTACAGCAAGTAGTCGCAGAATTCATGCCAATAAAATCATCAAGTGGCGCATCTATTTTTTGTGAAACTGCAGTGACAGAAGTGAGAAACTACTGACACAAAATAATAATATTTTGCAGCCTGTACGCCGCTCAGAATAGTATTTGTTTGTTTGTGTATATGAAGAAAAAGCAACAAGTGTGTTTCAAAAAATATCAGCAGGAATACCAAGGACAGAAAGACAGTATAGTGGCGGCGGTCCCAGTTATATATACTGTACACAATTATAAAGATGGCTGGACCCGCCATATCCAGTAGAAAGTTTAAGTTTATAACACAAACGTACACTGTGGCGCTCAATATAGTGCGTGTGTATGTATAAGAAACTGGTGTTTTGTAAAACATTAAACACCACTATAGACTAAAGTAGAGAACAAGCAACAGTTTGCTGCAAAAAGAAACATAGTAAAAATTTTACAGTAGTTTGTCATATTTGACAAAATACCTGTTGCGAGCTCATTTTTTATTCCAACTTAAATCAATTATAACCAAACTGAAAAATTCTATTCTTTCGAAGATGAACATAATTTTATAGAAGACTGATGACCGGTGGAGCAAAACGCAAAAAATAACAATCCACTTTGCCAAAGCAAAGAGCTGGATTTGATTCATACCCGAATCAAACGGGATAAAAGCGAAATAGTAGTTGCCAAATTTTTCCCCAAAAACAGATGGTAAATTTCAATTGGTGACTTGTTCATTTTCACGGAAATATAGTTGAAAAGGTAGCGAACACATACTAACAGGATACTTGTGCACACTGCATTTTAAACCATGTTTATGAAAACATGTGAGGAGCACTATTTGGCTTTATTTTACGCCCAGCTATTTCGCCAAGCCCAATTTTTATGCGAACATGCGCGTACGGTTACGACTACCTATGTAGGTAAAATGGCTCAGCTTATTCTTTTATATCTCCCCTGCTTTTTATTTTTGTAATATCTTTTTTGTGCAAAAATGTTTCTTTAAGAGCCAGAACAAAATTTCCTTCCAATCACAGAACTACCTGTAACAATATGTATAATATGATCTATTAGAGGGGGTTTTCCTTTGTTGTGGTTATATCTTTTGTGGGGAAAAAATTATTATAAAAAAAAAAAATTTGTTTTAAAAAAAAGGGGGGGGGGGTAATTTTGAAGTTTAAAATAAAGTGGGAAGGGTAAAAAAAAGGAGATTTTTTTTAAATTTTTAACTAAAAAAAGCGAGAAACAGATTTAGAAAATTTTTTTTAAAATAAGGGAGGGGTAGACCTTTTATGAATGGCTTTTCTGAGTAGTATAAGAGCCAGAAAAATTTACAAACAGTTTTTCAAAGTTCTCAAACAAACACACAAAAAATGCAATTTTTGAGCCATAAACTGACCGTAGAAGCTTGAATCAATTTCAAAATTAGCTCAAATATTTCTGTTTACATTTGTAATGTCTATATCAAATTTGATTATGTCCAATCAAGTATTATTTAAATTTTTGCATAAAACGTTACGTAACTACCACTTTAAGAAAAGAGCTGGATTTGATTCATACTAAAATCCAACGGATTAAGACCGCATAGTTGTCATTTACTTTTTCTTCGGGAACAGTTTATATAATTCACGTGGAGACTAAACTACCTAAAAGCTGGATTTGACTTATAGCCAAGTGATATGGCTTAGCACTGACAGTGAAACGCAAAACAATCAATTTAGGATTAGACGCATTTCGCGAACACACTCGTGTTCACGTAGATCCGCCCAATTACGCTGAACAAAATACACACAAACGCACACACAACCTGCATCAAGCTAAACGTTGTATTTCAGTGTTGTAAAGAAGGCTGCTGCAAAAGTTTCCACAGGCATCATCATATAATTAGACACACACGCACACACACCTATTGTTAATTTCATCACACAGCCTTACGTTTCGATCCAGGGGCATCATAAGAACCTGTTGCGGTGTGCCGCAACAGGAAAGACAGCATAGTGCGTGTCCTATTAAAATTACTGTACAGTACACAATGATACGGATGGCTGAACCCGCCATAACATAGAAAACCTTCCAGATTCAGCGGCAAAGACTGGCGCTACAGGAGCGTAACAGGACTAATATTTTGCTCCATACAAAAGTTGGATTTGAACTTTAAATAATTAAAAACTCCATTCTCTTTCAAAATCTAATATTTCTGACTAAACATTATTACAATAAGTCAATCATACCTAAACCTACTTAGTCTAGTGTACTAACTAAGACGCCTAGTCACGGCTCCTAGATGGCGTGTAATTTTCTTTTGAATTCGGTGCCGCCTTACCCTACGGTAGAACTGAGGACACCGACATGCGAAGTCGATACTTAACCGCAACAAAATTATACGCCTGGCCAAACTAGTTTTGAAAAGACGACCAACAGTATTGGAAGTTGGGTGAGATTGGTGCGGCAGAAAAAGGCAGGGTAAAATTGCAATAAAATGAATTTTGAAGTGTGGTCTCTGGTGTTCTGTTGCTAAGTGTAGAATCGAAGTTGGTGTGCAGGCTGTTAGCCTTGTGATTGGTGATTGTTACATTTCGGACCCTGGGCTCAGTGGACAAGCCTCCGACCGCGGTCTATCGGTCGGCTATCGAGGATTCGTCAAGCTTTGCCGATTCAAATTGTAAGCTAAATAAACGAACCTCAACCCTCAACCTTGAAAACTCGAGCTACTTCAAAATTATAAGAATTGTAGTATTTTACAGGGGACAACTGAACGCCCTGACTGTTGGGAACAAGAGAAGAAGGGGAACGTCCGAGGTGAGAAGTGGTTCAGATGAGGCTGGATACATTGGTGGATGGATGTTTGCGGGAGGAGTCTACGGCAATCGGATATTTTATTGCAACACTTCCAATATCTCCAACATACTGGGTATTTGTTTGCCGTACCGAGTTTCTAACAATTATACGCACCTACTTGCAATACGCAAATTAGGTATGTATTGTCTATTTAAGCGCGTGCCACTGTTTGTTTGCTCGCAGGCATAGTGCAATCGCTGTTTTAATCACGTATATCACAGAACAGCATCATTTTATGTCACTAAGTGCACATCCAAGATACTATATTCTGGGCCCGATTTATCGAAGCGAAGTGTTCGACATCAAATATGTTCCGTCATCAAAAATTTTGGATTGATCAAAATATTAGCTTTTTCTATGACGAACAGTTTCGACGACCAACATTTTGTTTCAATAAATCGGGACCTGGACTGCCGAACGGTATCTTAGCAACTTTCTGGACCGTCGATCGTGGCGTTCCCCCTTTGAGGTCCAGCGCCGAATCTTCCAGTTCCAGTGCTGCCAAATCTGGTTCTATCTGTTCTGGTTTAAACTCTGCACTCTGACCCGAGTCTGGATAGGTCCAGAATTCCAAGCTCCCAACCCGCAGCACAGGAGCCTGATCCCAGCTCGGCTGAATTCAATTCCAATTTGATACTGCAGTCCGGTTTAAAAGGACATGCAGGCTCAGCCCAAGGTTACACTGGGACCCGTACCACGCCATTTTGGCCACTTGGATATGACACACTGTGAAAAGTCAGAAACCATGAAGTCCCACTGGAAGCCCTGTGTCCACACATGTGGCGTATCCGAGCCAAACATGGCTATTATTCCTCTCGGCCTCCAACGCTGGGAATCTGGTCGTGAGTGGTTGGAAAGTCGGACGCCGTTTTGGAGGCAACCGTACTTCCAAAAACCCAAAGGGTGGATTTCACAAAGGTGGTTTAACTAAACCATGGTTTTACGTACGTTTTTATATGATTTGCACATAATTTCATTACGAAATATAGCCTGATTCGTTACAAATTTCCTAGATTTTCTTAAACCATGGTTTTAGCTCAGCTGAAATTCCAGCGAAACAGAAACCTGCTGTGCTGCAGGTTTCAAATTTCAACTGCGCTAAAACCATGGTTTAAGAAAATCCACGAAATTCGTAACGAAACAGGAGATATTTCGTAATGAAATTATGTGCTAATCATATAAAAACGTACGTAAAACCATGGTTTAGTTAAACCACCTTTGTGAAATCCACCCAAAGAGACATATTTCTGTCGCCAAGTCTGGGCCGTATTCTCAAAATTACCTGCAGGTAAAGTTAGGTTAACTTTACCAAGAGTACATAATAGCGTCTCACTCTATATAGAAGAAGAGTGAGACACTCTCCAGCCTGCCTGTGTTCTAGCACAGGCAGATGCGCTGGTCGTTTTCAGGCTACATGTTGACATTCTATGCAACATGTGACTGGCCAATCAGAAGCGAGCTTCTATTCTCTGATTGGCAGACGCCTGTGCACGTGCTCCAATCATAAAACGGGATAGATATAAAGGTTAATAACTCATTATTTATTCATAGTCTGCTTGTAAAAACATTAAAAAAGGTTTGCAAATACCTTTGGGGATATTTTGGCAAACTTTCAGCGAAATTGATTCGACAAACTTTGAAGAAATTCAGAAAAGTTTATATCTCAAAAGTTTCTCAATCAATTTCGCTGAAAGTTGGCCAAAATATCCCTAAAGGTAATTGCAAACCTTTTTTAATGTTTTTGCAAGCAGACTATAAATAAATAATGAGTTATTAAGCTTTTATCCTTATCTTAATGCTTACCAACGCATCAGCGATTATATACTAAAGTGTGCTACGCAGGGAACGCGCTAATTGGTCAGCCACATGTTGCATAGAATGTCAACATGTAGCCTGAAAACGACCAGCGCATCTCCGTGTGCTAGAACACAGGCAGACTGGAGAGTGTCTCACTCTTCTTCTATATAGAGTGAGAAGCTATTATGTACTCTTGACTTTACCCACAGGTAAGGTAAAGGTAAATTAATGCTGTGGGTAAAGGTAAAGTCAAAATTGAAAACAAGATTAACATCGACGGTTGAGGTTAAAAATTTGCTCAATACATTAACTTTAGCTGCGAAACAAGATAAAGCACTTTCCTGGCCCGAATACTAAAGGTAACCTTAGCTATCACGCTGGCTTTAGTCACTGTTTGGGAATACAGCTTTACCATCACCTTACCTGTGGGTAAAGTTAGCCTAACTTTACCTGCAGGTAATTTTGAGAATACGGCCCCTGAGCTCAAGTCACTTACGCCTATTGTATGACAGCCGACTCGACCTGGAAAATCACCTGAAGGCATGGCAAAATCTGACTGGACAAGCAGCCATCTCTATTGTTGCAATATTTGGGAAAAAGAGCTCAAAAATTTGGCGACTGCAGGAGGGACAACCAAAGTGCGATTCCCAACCACGCGGTTTCTGCAACTGTTGGACCAAATCATTACTGTTTTGGGGAGGGGGTCTGTTTTCAGCCTAGACCACAAGCGTGCCTTGAACGCACTGGGCAGTGGGCACTATACATTATAGCGGCAGCGCTGTATACGTACATACGTGTATGTACGTATGGCGCAAGTATGACGTGCACGCGGTTACGGTTAATGACCAGAATGTGAAACACGCAAATTTACACTGTAAAAACCAGCTGCATTTTCCGCATCACAGTTGAGCCGATTTTCCTTAAAAATTTCGATAAGCGCTTAATGTTTCGTGAGAATTAAAATGTCATGCCTGCCTACTCCCACCGTTAATTTTTGTTGGTAATTTTGTTAATTTATCAAGTCCTTGAGTACAGTTACTAACCGAGAAATGATCGATTTATAATAGGAATGTTATTTTTATTTTTAGTTGCTGACAGTTTCTAGTAGTCCTATGCCCATATGGGCGTGAGAGGTTTTCACACTCCCCAGACAGGTGCGTCACCGCCCAACCCACCAAAATGTTTTGAAGGTAACTCACGAAGGGAATACCAGTGAAACATTTGCTCCTCACCCCCAACTAGGCATGGGCACGGTTATCGGTTAACCGGTTAACCGAAAAATTTTCGGTTAACCGGTTAACACAATTAACCGAACGGTTAACCGAAACCAATCGGTTAACCGGTTAACCGAAAAAAAACCGGTTAATCGGTTAACCGGTTAACCGTTCCAAAAGGGGTGAACGTTTAATTTTGACCATGTGCTGTTTCACCACACAGAAATACCACATTCAGTCATGTCTTATGGTCATCAAATTAGTCGTACTAAATTTATGTGTACAAATGGCCACTGCATAACCAATAACCATTAAGTTAACGGTAGTTAAACTTGAATGGGTATCGGTTAACCGGTTAACCGGTTAACCGATTATCGGTTAACCGTCGGTTAACCGCCGGTTAACCGGTTAGCGCATTAACCGAAATATCGGTTAACCGGTTAATGATTTTATTAACCGTGCCCATGCTTACCCCCAACCCACAGATTTGCTACCTGCCCGTTGCCTATGGCAACTAAGCCAGATAAATGGACAGACATAATCGCGCTTGCTTTATAAATACATAACCAATACCAAATAACACGTTTTCGGCCCTGTGCCGACTGAACAGACAAACAACTGAAGTATGAATTGAGCCCTATAAAAATTAAATTGAACAAATACAAGAACGGAATCAAAGCAACATTTATTCGCGCTATACCAAATATCTCACATGAAACACTGTCAACGTGAAATGAACCCATTTTATTGAACAATTCAGCAACAAAACAGAAATTAGCCCTCACATTTCCAAGCCACTCATCCACGACAAGTTTTACCTTCCTACAATAAGTCCGTTTCTTTAGCTGCTTATTTTTCACTTGAATTCGGGTTAAAAGATGACACAGAATTTACAAGGAATTTTTGTTCTACAATATGTTCTACAAAAATAATCAAGCCAATTTTTATCTAATCTATTAAATGCGACAAAGAAATTACTCAGAAACGAGAAAACATAGTGATTACACAGAAAATAATGCAATGGTTAGTAAAATACAACGGTTAGAATGAACTAAAACAGTCAAAAAATAGTTGAACCAATCCAAGCTGAAGCCAAGTTAACCCGATTATTGATTCACAGATCGTCATCGTCGTCGGGAAGCTCTGCGTTCTGTGCCAGCTGAAATGAAAAAAACAGATATACAAATTAAAACACTATAAAAAATAAATTGGCTTTAATATATCCTACTTAAAAAGAAACAATTTATGACCCACATAGTTTCCATCCAATTGAAAATTCGATAGTTTTGGCTGTATGCTAGGATGTTTTGAAGACCGGGGTTTTTTGCGTTAATTATCAATATTAAGCATTACGTGTCAATTCATGTCATGTCATTCAGGTAATTCAATAAGTTAAAATATTTCTAAATTAATAATATGCTTCAGTCAGCTTCTTCGACCAACACAACATAACATATTCTAAACTAAAGTCTGACTAACAATAGCTGCATCACTTGAGATAACGAAACATGTGATTTCGTTACGAAAAGAATAGATTTTGACTATCAAGAGTATAGCAAGTCGTCGCAGAAGTCATGCTACGAAAATAAGTGGCGCAACTATATTTTTGTCAGACTGGGCGATCGAAACATCGATCTCACTCCTACCAAAAATCGTGAAATTAAGAATGTTGCTTTTTTGCCTTTGCTTGCCAACTGTGATAAAAAATAGCCCACCTTGATCTCTTCTTCGTATTTCGCCACGAGAATGGGGTCCATGGTGACCTCGGGGGGAGCCAGGGCGGGCATGGCCACGAACTCCAGGTTGGGGTCGCCCAGCAGCTTACGGGCCAGCCACAGGAACGGCTTCTCGAAGTTATAGTTGGACTTGGCCGAAATATCGTAGTACTGAAATTAGAAAAAAAATAAAACAGATATAGTTGAAAAAATCATTATTCAACAGTTATTAGATAGTCTTACAGGAAAAAAACTTGTGTGCCTTTCCGGGTCAGATTGGCGGCCTTAGACTCAGCGGAATTCAGTAAAATAAAAAAAATTCAGTAAAAAAATATATAAAACTAATGTATCACAACAAGAACTACAACAAATTCGACCGCGTTCCATGACATAGACATTCTGTGACCATCAAAAAATTGCTACTAAACCACTAAAATAGCATTGACAAAGATCTCCATTGACAAAGCTTTTCATTTCGTGTGCACTAGCATGAGATATATAATGGCGTGCTTGAAAAAATTATATATACGTAAACGTAAGTTATGAAAACTAAAATCATTCATACCTGCAGGTTCTTTTTACGATGAAACGTGATGGACTTGGCTTTGACTTTGCGGTCCTTTACGTCCACCTTATTACCGCAGAGGACAATGGGCACATTTTCGCAGACGCGGACCAAATCCCGATGCCAGTTGGGCACATTCTTGTAGGTCACTCGAGCCGTCACGTCGAACATGATAATAGCGCACTGTCCTGAAATAATTTTAAAATAATAATCATTGACTAATAAAAATTGAACCAATATAAAACTCTGAATAAATACTGGATTGGTAAACCAATTTGGTCATACCGGTTGCTAAAATGATGCCCGATTACCCGACAAATTCTGTAGGGGTATATTCAGTCGAGAGCAAACATGTATGAGGGGGGCAACCCACAAATCGAGGGGCCGGGAGAAGAGTCAAGAAAAAAAAATTTGGGCAAAATGTAGTAAAAATGGCACTTCTTTGCGAAAACTTATTTCACAAAAAATTTTGCAAAATTCAGGGTACTTTTTGGTCGATCAGGGAGACAGGGTCCCCAAATTTGGCCGAAGAGGCCCCCAAAAATTTTTACCCCGTTACATGCATGGTCGGGAGTTTTGTAGAAAAAATAATATATAAGCGAGATTGTTGGGTATAATACAATTTGTTTTAAATCCGCTGCTAAAAACACATAAAAAACATTACCTTGAATATAATAACCATCACGCAGCCCTCCAAACTTTTCCTGACCAGCTGTATCCCACAGATTAAATCGTAGCGGACCTCTGTTAGTGTGGAAAACAAGAGGATGAACTTCTACTCCGAGCGTAGCTGAAAAATAAAGATAAAATGTTCAGTCAAAAGTTAGCATAGAATAGAAAACACGCCAATAACTTGGGCAAAGTGACCGTGAATAAAGTATCACCGGTCTAACTGATCAGCTCGGAATATGTAGTCAATCGCTAGAACAACGTTGACGCACAGCGTACTTACGATATATACATACAAAAAATATTTGGACTGCCTTACATATTATGCTGAATGTTGGTAAGCCACTACACAGACGTGAGACCATCTAACCGAAAGAGACTTTGAGTTGTTTTCGAGCGAAAGACTTTCGAGCGAAAGACTAAGACTGTGACAGCGAAAAAAGTAGATAATACGTAGAAAGTAGAATTATATATATACCGCACAGTCACAAAGCATAATTATATACTTACCAACATATTTCTTTTCAAACTCTCCTGTAAGATGTCGTTTCACAAAAGTAGTTTTTCCAACACCACCGTCGCCCACCAAAACTAACTAAAACACGCCATGAAAATGTATACATGAAATATATTATATATATATATATATATATATATATATATATATATATATATATATATATATATATATATATAATGCTTTGACTGCATGAGCACAGTTTAAATTTGTACTAGCTACAAAATACAAACACAGGTCAGCATAGCCTACAATTTGCCTACAGCGTTGTAGGCTGCACCCACGCACTACGCAGAGCAAAATAGAGGACTACGCAGTTACGTACCCGCCTACGCGAAGGACTGCGCACGCCGCGAGCCAAGCGCGACGTGCGTAGTCCTTTACGTTGCTCAGCGTACCTCA
This sequence comes from Trissonchulus sp. WLG1_4, assembly GCA_030248245.1. NCBI lineage: Eukaryota > Metazoa > Nematoda > Enoplea > Enoplida > Ironidae > Trissonchulus > Trissonchulus sp. WLG1_4. The sequence continues at coordinate 10,541 of JASANF010020428.1, read as the reverse complement.
ATCAAACGGGATTGTCCCGGATTTTTCTATATTCTGCAGGGGGCGACATTAAATGTACCTTAAACTTAAAATCAGTTAAATTCTACGCAGTCGGATTAGACGGGGCAGTCGTTTAGATCCTATACTGTCCAGTTGGACTGCGCATTCAGGTAACTCTAAGTAGTCAGGTTGTACTGAGCATGCGCAGTTAACTACGTTCTACATAGTCAGGTACTCAGGTTGGACTGCGCTGTCGGTTTGATCTGAACAGTTAGCAGTCAATCTGGCCTACGCAGTCGATTTGGACTGTCGATAAGTAGTAGTAGTCGATAAGGACTGTCGAAGTCAAATAAGGCCGAGCCCTATGTTTCGGGGTTCGGATTAAACTGTCGTGTCAGTCTTGCGCGCAATCCCCGCTGTCGCAGATCGCAGCGGTCCAACTGCGCTCACGCGGTTCACCCGGGACAATCCCGAAAAATCGCGAGTCTTGCCTACGTATGACAAAAATTAACTGAAGAGGGTTTTGTTCCATGAAAGCTGCCAATAACGTTTTATACTATATAGTGCAATTTTAACTTGAGTGCAGAATATAATAACATGTTTGAACAGGACTACTAGTACTCAGGTTTAAAAGGACTACGCAACGGTCCAGAGCCCGTTGTAGGCTGGCGACTTTGACCTTTCCGACCTCTGAATACAAAACAGGGTGAATACTGAACACCAAAAATCAATAAATATGGCAAAATATATTGTAAAGATATATATATACCTTGAAAGTTGGCATATCGTCACCGGCGGCCATTATGATTATTTTGATCACTACAGTGGACAAATATCTGTACAAAGTTTGGATTCTAAAATAAAGCAGAGGAGATTTAGACACTAGGGTTCACAGCGCAAAAAAAATAGCGAAAAGACATTCAGGCTTAGTATCCCGCTTAGGCTCAGATTTGGGAACAAAAATCAACATTTTCAGGAAAATCCCGCTAGCTTAGCCTAAAGAATCCTGCCAGCTAAGCCTAGACATGAGATGAAAACGGGTCAATAATGTAGGACCTGACCCGACCCGTTTGATCGCTAACCCGACCCTACCCGTATCCGTTTTTCAGTCGCAATTTTTTTCATCCGTTCGGGTCCAAAAAAATGTATGCTTCAGATTACGTATAGTGGTGCGGGGAAAAAAACCCTACGCGTTTTGCGGGAAAAAAACCCTAGTGCTTCCTGACCGAACCTTACGACATAGGACCTTTTTGAGTATGTATGTGGAAAGCGCATCCCAAACTGACTTACCACACCAATTTCTGTGCAGTTTTGAGGCCTGTAGCATTTTTTATAAAATTTCAAAATTTTGCATGTTGAAAAATTCCAAAGTGACAAAATTTTCCAAATTTTTGATTTGTCATAATTTTTCACAAAATCATTCCTGGGCCCGGTTTCATAAACAGTGAATCACGATTCATTAGTAACACTGATGCAGCATAGAAAATGGAGTATAGCTTTGCGTTTACGCAATATTTCTGCTAGAAATATTGTTGAAAGGTTGCCAATACGTTGCACAACGTGTGGTTAAAATATCAAAAAAAACGCGTTATCCAGTGAAAAATATAGTTAACTTGAAGTCATTCATTAGTCGCAAATATTAGTGAATTTTTTCAAGCCACTAATATTTACTAATATTTGGGACTAATGAATGACTTTGACTTAGCTAGACTTTTGACTGCATCAAGCAAACGTTACAATTTTTTACCCACACAGTATCTAACATAATTAGCAATATGTTGTGAAAGTTTCCAACTGAAACGTTACGTAAACCCGAAGTTATAACTCATTTTCTAGCTCACATCAGTGTTACTAATGAATCGCAACTGATCTTTTATGAAACCCGGCCCTGGCCAACATTGTTTGCACTTTTCAAGAGAGTTATATACCTTTCTTCTATACTACTGAAGCTCAAAAACAGTGATAAACGTTGTGGTTTACCTGTGACAGTTCAAAGTTTGTGCGGGAAAAAAATCCTATTGCGGGGAAAAAAACCCTATTTTGTTTGGCGACAATTTTTTGCTAAACCCAACCATTGTTGATACAAAAGCTGACTGATCTGGGGTAAGAACATGTGTAGACTTAATTGAAACCGTTTATCGGCGTTGTTTTTTGTCGTTTTGGCCCATAACCCGACACCCCGTACAAAACCTGTTTTGGTGATGTTTCACCAAAAGTTGGCATTTTTTGGAATATTTAGGCTTTAGCTGCTGCGTACCACCTAAATCCAAGAATGGTAGACGCGGGCGGTGTTTGGCCACCGTTTCTTACCTAATAAGCGCAAAAATCTATTTTTAATGCATTTAAATACTAAAAAAATGCATATTTCGGCAGAAGTCATTTCTGCCAAAAAGGGTCAATTTTTGAAGATTTATTGAGTTACATGGGTGTCGGAGAAACGGTTTATTTAGTCCATACTGCAGCCTAAGAGTTGTAGAACACGATGGAATTGAGTTTATACTCACTGCTAATAGAACAGCCGAAAAAAGTGGTAGGGTTTTTTTCCCCGCATAGGGTTTTTTTCCCCGGAGGTTTCGAGGCTTATTACTCAGAAACATGAGTAGTTAGAATCCATTTTATTAGTGCAACAGTTAGGCGAAAGATGGCCGTTATAACAGCCGCGAGCATTAATGGATCCGATTTATGTGGAGCGCAGGAGGACCGAAAAGTTGAAATTGGGTTTTTTCCCCGCACCAAACGGACATAAGCTTGTTTACTTAAAAAGTTGCCGCAAAAATATTTTTTAATGTGGAATTGGTGCTAGAAAATAAATCACGATTTTTTCCCGATTTTAGGAATTAATCAAAACTAAAAAATATGACCCGACGTAATATTTTTGACCCGAAAAAAACGTAATATTTTTGACCCGAAAAAACTTCGAATCCAGTACCTCCCCTCTACCCGACCCGACCCGAAAATTGACCCGGCCTGTTTTCACCTTTGGCCAAGACGATGCCTTACATCATCATAACGCACTCAAAACTATACAAAACAAAGATTATAGCCATTTTTGGCGTAAAAGTTAGGCCTACGTTCACTTCAGTGGCGTATTCAGGGGGGGGGGGCTGGGTGGGCTGCAGCATAGTCCCCTCCACCCCTTAGCGGTTTGAGACCCCCCCTTTTGAGGATCTCAGTGAGCCCCCCCTTTACGAAAATTCAGAAGCTGTCTAGAGTGATACCTCACCAATTGACAAATTCTACCTTCAAAATGCAAAAAATCTCCAAATATTTGTTGACCACTTCTGCACCGCAATTCGAAATTTAAAACCTTTAAGTAAGTTTTTAAGCAAACAACTTTTAGTCGAATATGTTTTATCCGACACAGGAAAACCAGTCCTCTTAATTGTATCTGAAATTTCAGTAAATATCTGAAATTTATCTAAAATTGAACAGCTGACACAGCGTATATATATATATATATATATATATATATATATATATATATATATATATATATATATATATATATATATATATATATATATATATATATATATATATATATATATATATATTGAATAGCTGTAAATTTAATCTGAATTTTCTGTAAAAACTAGGTGAGTTTTCTGTTAATTGTACATGGGCTCGTTTCAGATAAAATCCAGATATATTTCAAAGTTTCTGAATTAGGGGTGAATGGCTGTAAATTCTATCTGAATTTTGGGTAAATTCAGAAACTTTTCTGTGGATTCTATCTATATAAATGGGAAGAGTAAAATATCTCAAGTCAAGTCAAGTTTAATGTTCACTTTTTTCCTGTGCTGTGAAAATTCAGATAAAACTCACCAGATTGAGAATGAAAACTGTCACAAAAAGGAAAAAATGTAACAGAAAAACTAAAGACATCTAAACATATTCTACTTTCAAATTTATGAAATTAAGCCTGAGCCTCAGAGGCTAAGCATAAACTAAGCTTGATACTAACTCGGATCAAGTGCAGTTGGGGGGGGGGGGGGGGGGATAGTGGACCTATTTTTTGGAGTATAGCACCTTAAGGGAAAGATTTTTTGTAATAGAACCCCTATCCACAAATTTGGATTTTCTGAGCTATGACCCCTTGAAAATTGCATTTTCAATGTTTTTGGAAGTGAGCGGAAGTGTTTTCAATTTTTTGAATCTATTTTGTGTGAAAAGATTTCAGAATTTTTAGCTGTGCACCAACTGTTGAAAAATAGCCAACATGGTTTTCATTCCAAGTTTTCTACTTTGTCTAACACCTTGCAATCATTACATGACTGGCACCTGGCTAAAGATTTGGGTAAACAAGTGCATGCTCTTTATATAGACTTTGCACGAGCTTTTGATTCTGTATCGCATGTTAAATTGTTATTTAAATTGAAAATGTATGGAATACGTGGAAAACTACTGAAGTGGATACAGTCGTTTTTAAAAAACCGCAATCACAAAGGAAAAATTGGGACAGCTTTCTCCAACTTAGCTCCTGTCCGGAGCGGGGTTCCCCAAGGCTCTGTTCTGGGACCTCTCCTATTCTTGCTTTATATAAATTACTTGCCTGAACAATGTTTATCGAGTGAAGTCCAACTTTTTGCGGACGACGTCAAAATTTACAAAGTCTGTCCCCAGTTGTGTCAGTGTGAAAACCTTCAAACTGACCTCGACAAAATTTTTGAATGGGCTAAACAGTGGCAGTTGAATATTGCATTGACTAAACGTTCTGTGTTCTGTATTGAAACTAAATGTAATCCTGCTGAATATTATATTGACGGCAACGTCATCGAAAAAGTGACTAGTGTGAACGATCTCGGACTTATGCTATCGTCCAACTTGAAGTCTTCTTTCTATTGCTCGAAAATCAATAAAACAATCATTCATCATCATCAATAAAAAAATCATTCAAGCTGGCAAACTTGTATTTCAGAGCTTTCACAGTGCGTAGCCGTCAGCTAATGCTCCGCTTTTTTAAAACGTACGTCCGCCCAGTTGTCGAATACAACACCCCAGTGTGGTCCCCATACCTTTTGAAAGATATTGATGAGGTTGAGTCAGTTTTGCGATCTTTTACTAAGCGACAAGGGCGTACCCACGGGGGGGGGAATGGGGGGAAGTCCCCCCCCCCGAAATTTTTTCCAAGTAATTTTTTACACAAGGGTCCCCCCCTTGGTTTTCATGGTCCAAAATTTTCTGATACGTCTCCAATTGACTAAATTTGGCCTAAAAATCAAAAATTTTCCCAAATTTTTTTCTGGGGGCTGCCGCCCCCAGACCCCCGCCACTCTATGGCTTACTATTCCTTGTTATTGTTCTTCATCAAAGCCTATATATGCATCATGCATGTATACACAAGTACATTATGCTGCATGTGCATGTCTACACGAGTATGTTATGCCACATTTATATAGTTGTGGAATACGCTGTCTGATATGACGCTCCCATCTTTGGTATTAAATTTTGTCGGAAAAAAATTTCTGATACGTCTCCAGTTAACCAAATTCGGTCTAAAAATTGGAAAAATCGTCATTTTTTTCTGGGGGCTGCCGCCCCCAGACCCCTGCACCCTTGTGTCCTTTGGTTTTTATGGTCCGACCGGAAAAATTTTCTGATACGCCTCGCAATTGACTAAATTTGGCCTTGAAATAAAAAATTTTCCCAAATTGGAAAATTGCGCTTCTAAGGCGTTTTATGAGTGTTAAAATTGCTAAAAAGTGCATTTTAACCCATTACAAAAAATCAAAAAGTCATTCCCCCCCCCGGTACGCCACTGCTAAGCGATTCCCTGGTTTGAACGATGTTTCGTACTCTGATAGACTCAAACTTTTAGGGCTAGATAGTCTTGAATATAGGCGTATTGTAAACGACATGACTCTGCTATAAATTGTTAAATGGTTATTTTTCTGTGGGGTTTGTTAAATACTTTGCACTGATAGGGAACACGACTACTCGTGGCATACTTCGCGCATAAGACCTGTAAAAATTCCTCGGCTAGAAGTCACAAAAAACTTCTATAGTTGGCGTATCTGTGATATCTGGAATAGTTTACCACAGCATGTTGTGACTGCTCGATCGCTTACTGAGTTCCGGAAAAAGTTACGTAACGTTGATCAGGGGCCGTATTCTCAAAATTACCTGCAGGTAAAGTTAGGCTAACTTAACCCACAGGTAAAGTGAAGGTAAAGTCGTATTCTCAAACAATGCTTAAAGCCAATGTGATAGCTAAAGTTACCCTTAAGATTCGGTCCAGAAAAGTGCTTTATCTTGTTTCGCAGCTAAAGTTAATGTATTGTGCAAATTTTTAACCTCAACCGTCAACGTTAACCTTGTTTTCAATTTTAACTTTACCTTTACCCTTAGAATTAACTTTACCTTCACCTTACCTGTGGGTAAAGTTAGCCTAACTTTACCTGCAGGTAATTTTGAGAATACGGCCCCAGAGCTGCTTTCTAAAGGGACGGGGTGTAAGATGACCAGCAGTGGCCCTCCCCCTCCCCCCTAGTGAATGACGTATATATATAATTTGTTTTTTCTCTAGTCTAATGTATATACTATATGTATACTATTCTGCTCCATCTGACTGTGTTCCTGCCCTGGGTATGTATACATAGCTTTCATTCACTAATAAATTCTTTGTCAAAATTCTTTGTCTTTGAACATATCAGGCAAAATTTTGAAGCCAAAAATGGCCATAATCTTTGTTTTTGGATTGTTTTGAGTGCGTTATGATGTTTTAAGCCATCGTCTAGGCTTAGCTGGCAGGATTCTTTAGGCTAAGCTGGCAAAATTTATCCTGAAAATTTTGATTTATTAGTACCTAAGCCTGAGCCTAAGCCTAAGCCTGAACCTAAGCCAAAGCCTAAGCCTGATAGCGCGCCTAAGCCCTAAGCCTAAGCTCAAGCCTAAATTACGGCCAAGTTCAGATATCAGATTTGATCAAAAATTGGACGATTCTGGTAAACTTGGCCAATTTTTCGAATGGAACGGGGTCAGGGACAGGGTGCCTTTGTTTTGATTCTAAAAAATTTTAAACATTATTTCTACTCCATTTAAACACGTTTTGAACTGAAAAAACAAGGGTTTTCGAAAAAAATTGCGAAAACGTCCCTTACGGAGGGTTCAGTTTTGTCAGGGGGTAGTATCTCAAAAAATCCAAAAAATGAAACAGGGGTTCTTGAAGCAAAAATGCTTCACCAAGGTGCTCTACTAAAAAAAATAGGTCCACTATTCCCCCCTCCCAACTGCATTTAACCTTACTAACTCCAACCAGTGGCGTATCCAGGATTTCGCAAAGGGGTGGGGGGGGGGGGGCTGAGAGCGGGGGGGGGGGGTGCGGAGCAACTGTGAGCCACCGCCGCTCAAAAGGGGTCTGGCGGAGACGGCAACCCTCGGACCTTTTTTGAGTTTGTAATTGTAACCATCGATAAACTACAATAGTGAATCTGCAGCAAGCACTTAACTTTGCGGGGGTCTGGGGGCGGCAGCCCCCAGAAGTTGAAGCTTTTTTGAGATTTTAACCATCGAAATTGCATTGAAAATTGCACTTTTTACATGAAATAAAGAAATGTAGTGGATCTACAGCTAGCATTTAGCAATGCGGGGGTCTGGGGGCGGCAGTCCCCAGAAGTTTTAGCTTTTTTGAGGTTTTAACCATCTACATTGCACTGACAACTGCACTTTTGACATAAAATAAACAAAAATATATAATTTTAAAATATAAAACATTAATATTTAATCAAATGGATCAAAAAAATAGGCCCAAGGGCCTATGACCTACGTTATATATAGTCGAGCGGGGAACAAAAGTCACGTCCATTTGGCGTAAAAGCCCGTTGTGTACAGCTGCGTACATAAGAGTTGGAGTGAATCTTTTTGTGCTATGGGCCAGCGTAGGCTATTTTGTGGCTGCGTTCAAAAATTGGGGTTTTGCGATGATTTATCGTTGCAATATGCTTTTGCCAGGTGGCTTTTTCTGATCCGTCGTCAAGAACGACCGTTTCTGATGTGTGTTGCAATTTTAGGGTTGAAAATTGACACACGAGACGCGGACACACTTGCCGTTAGCAGATTATTCAAAGTTCCAAATGGTCGACTGTGGCTAATTTTATTATACAGAAACTATAAATTGGCCGAAAATTGCTAATATGTGTCGTTTTTAGCGTTAAAATAGCAATTAAATGCATTTTTAACGTTTTAAAACAAAGAAAACTCATCCCCCCTCCCCGAAATTTTTTGTGGCTACGCCACTGCAGATTGGTGTAATAATGCTTCAAAAATTAAAATTAACAAAAAGTGAAAAAAAATCGTAAAAAATATCATGTATGCAAAAAAATACAAACAAAAAAATACAAACATGTATGCAGCAAAGCAAAAAATAGTATACTTTGTAATATTTTTTACCCTATCTAACTATACAAACATGTGAGACATTAATCAATTAGCACTGAATATGATAATAGACCTGGCATATATATAGGCATGCACAAAGAAAAAAGGTATCTAAGCCGAAAAAACATCAACAGAATGGAAAAAACTTAGATTTTTTAAATTTTGAAGGTAGAATTTGTCAATTGTGGAGGTATCAGAAACACTTTTGTCAGCTTTTGAAGTTTCGGAAAGGGGGGGGGCTGCGACCCTCTAAGGGGGGGGCTCAAATCGCTAAGGGGGGGGGCTGCAGGCCCCCCCCCCCCCCCCCCCCCCCAATACGCCACTGACTCCAACACTGGGCCTAACTAAATCCCAACTTGCGCCGATATTTGCCATTAAAAAATTAAAACACACACGCTGCTGCTGCACGTGTTTAGCCTTGCTGTACGAAGAACAAAATGAGACGCGTAAGTGAATGTAAGTGCACCCAGGATTTCGCAAAGGGGGGGGGGGTTGAAAGTTGGCTAAAGCCTAAAAGTTCTGTCTTCTGTGACCTCATAATTCGGGCGCACTGTAATTTGAGCCAAACACAGTGTAAAATTTATACTTACCGTGTTAGCAAAAGCGTGATTTTCGTTCCAATGTACGTTCCTGATAGAAAATGTCGAAATGATATTGGAACATAAAAGCCACGTAATTTAAAACTGATTATTGGGTAATACTTTCAGAAACGTATATATAAATATATGTGGAATTATTTATAAACGTACGGCTATAAAACAACCATAAATTGCTTGGCTTCGTTGAGGCCTTTTCCAGGAAAATAAACGTGCCTTTCCTTCCTGCAAGGCTCATCACATAAACATATAAATTTCAAAATTATAAAACTAAGCCTAAGCCTCAGCCTAAGCCCAAACTAAGCCCGATAGTAACCCTGGGACTAAGCCTGAGCCTAAGCCTAAGCCTAAGCCTAAGCCTAAATCCTAATCTAAGGCTAAATTTGAGCATTTTTGAAAACGCACACGCACACTCACACGTGATGAGCCTTGCAGGAAGGAGAGCTCAATGGAAAATGATTGTGCGCACTGCGCAGGCGCAGCTTTAGACGTGCCTTTCCAGTTTCCTTCCTGCAAGGCTCACATCACCTAAAAATATAAATTACAAAAAAAATTATAAAACTAAGCCTGAGCCTAAGCCCAAACTTAGCCCGATAATACCCCTGAGCCTTAGAAACTTTTCTGTTAACAAGCACCAAACCGGCTGTACTAAAACAACTGTAACTTCCTTAATAGTAAATTTTTCGCTAGATTTTGCTATTTTTGAAATTTAAACACCCAGATAAAGCGTTTCCAGGTATTGCGGAGTTTCTAGCACGTCTGTGGGCTGAGAAATCGAAGGTTAAAGTTCGGACAAAATTTCAATTCTGACTGTCAAGTTTCTATAGACTACAGTACTGTGCAAAAAAATTTACCTGTTCGTCGGCGTACGACGAGCTTCGTCGTTCGCGAAACACAGGAAAACCTATAGTGTGAAAAATGTCCAAAAAGATTGAGAAAATTTTGAACTTTCTCACTGTATTCGCACGTTCAAATACAGCGCGAAAAATGTGAGAAAATGTCTCACTTGTTTTGGACGTTTTTCGGATGGTCATTAGCCAGTAACAATTTTCTCACTGGATTCTCACATTCGAAAATTGTCCAAAAAATTTCGGATGAAATTCTCACTAAATTCTCACTTTTTTACCACGTCAAAAACCAGTGAGAAAGGAGTGAATAGTGATGAAATTATCTCATTTCTTTCTCACTATTTTCGCACTCTACAGTCTACACTGAAGTCTGTAGTAGTGGGAAAAAATTGAAAATTTTCTCACTCGTTTTGCACTCTTTTGTTACTCTACGCTGAAGCCAAAACGAGTGAGAAACAAGTGAGAAATTTTCTCACTCGTTTCGCACTCTTTTTCCCACTCTTCCCGGCCGTGCTTCAAAGTAGGAAATTTTCTGGCTCGTTTCGCACTATTGTTACACTTATTTAACACTGTTTTCTCACTGGTTTAGAACTCTTTTCTCACTATTTTTTGGTGCCGACTCAATTTAAACACGTTTAAAACGGAAAAAACACTGGTTTTCGAAAAAAAACACTCGTTTAGAGAATTTCTGGAGATCGTATTAGAAAATCCAAAAACGAATGAATGAAAATGAAACAGGTGT
>JASANF010020427.1:0-15902 GCA_030248245.1 Trissonchulus sp. WLG1_4 | reverse complement strand
ATAATAGAGTGAGAAGCCCCGGTATCTAACAATGCGAACACAAAAATATCAGACATACGTACAACAATTATACAAGCATGACCACAAACCACAAAATATACGAGTTCTAGTTCCAATATAATACTGGTCGGTGTCTGACAGTTCAATTTTGAGCTTATTTTCAATTGTAAGCGCGGCTACAGTATCACAGTTGAAGGAGTGCGGTGGAAATGGGGTTTGATTTCCTTTATCTGGGGTGGAATTTTCCTCCTTTTCTCTATTTTTCATTCTCAAAAAATTCTTCTTTCCATACCCTCTGGGATTAGCTATCCAATCAATGATGGGGTAAAATTTATATACTTCCAAATCAGAACCATTTTCAGCTATAGCAGAACTATTAGTGGATAATTCCGATGAATTTTGCATTTCCCCGGACGTAATCGTTGTTTTTGGCTCTGGTGAGCGGAATGCACTGGACGATACCGTCTTGACACTCCAAGCCACAAACGGGGTTCTTACATTACGCAGGATTGTGAGTCAATTCTGCTCGCACTGCTTACGTAACTGTTGAGCTTAGTTGAAGAACAGTGGTGTACAGGCGTCGGAGTCTGTTCAGACTTGTCCCCTTCGCAACCCTTCTTAGCTTTTTTTAGATTTACGCTTGAGAGAAAGCGTAGGTCGATTTTCGGTTTCATGTTCCAGAGCCAATCCAGCTCCTTCTTTTGGACGGAGGACTTGGGGTTTTTTAACTGGAGATAGGAGCAAATTGGTTAGCCAAAGGTATACAATCATTAGGGTTCAGCTTGTTGATACGAGACCCGTCAAATGATTTTCAGAAACTAGGTTTAAGTTCTGGTATACACTACTGCTTAGGTACACCCCTATTCCGGCCAAACTTAGGCTAAAAACCGACAAAAGAGCTATCATTACGGTTCCGTGACTAACGGACATGCCGTGCATAACGGACACAATAGTTGCTACTGTCTATTCTAGACAAACCGTTTCCCTGAGCTTGATTAGCAGACTATTGCTGTGGATGTTGGATCTGGGCCCGATTTATTGAAGCAAAATGTTCGTCGTTGAAAATGTTCGTCGTTGAAAATGTTCGTCGTGAAAAATTTTTGATTGATCGAAACATTTTCAACGACGAACATAACACGTAATTATAGGACAAATGTTCGTCGTTGAAAAACAAATGTTCGTCGTTGAAAAACAAATGTTCATCGTTGAAAAAGCAAATGTTCGTCGTTGAAAATGCTGGTCGTTGAAAAATCAAATGTTCGTCGTTGAAAAACAAATGTTCGTCGTTGAAAAACAAATGTTCGTCGTTAAAAAATTTTCAACGGCGAACATTTCAACGCATGTCTTGAGCTCCGTTGAAATGTTCGTCGTTGAAAATTTTGTTTTTCAAAGACGAACATTTTCAACGACGACAATTTGTTGTTTCGATAAATCGGGCCCTGGTGTATATACTGACTATCGTTTCCTTCCAGTACGTATGGTTTGGTCTGTGCACGGTTGTTCGGATAGTAGAAGTTATGGCTAGATGCTGGAGCCTGCAACTGGTCACAAGTATAACGGGGGGTTCATATTGCTAGCACATTACCCTGTTGGCACCGCTCAAATTTTAAGTACCCGATTGCAAATTTTCGGTTTGATTTTTAAACATTCTGAACAGTTTCCAACGCTGTGCGTTGATCAAATTAAAATTATATACCACTGATTTTACCACCGTATTTTCACATGGATGGTCTTTATATTCGATTTTGGACTGCAGTAAAATTAGTTGATTAGAATTAGTGTTAGATTGTCAATTTTGATTAGGCAAAGTGTATATATTCTGCTGAGCGTTTGGAGGCAAAAAGGTTTCCATATCTGAACCATGCGGTCCAGTTTATCCGCCTCTTTGCATTCAATTCTTAAAATTCTTGGAATTCTGTTCAAATTGGAATCATTCGCATGCGTGACCCGAGACAAATTTGCACCAGGGGGTTTAAACTCTTGAGGGATAGCCGGGACTCTCTTCCCCACTAACAGATATTTTGTTTTGAGGTTGGACAGGTCTAAACTCCCGAGGGGCTGGGGAGGAGAACCGAGGACCCGAATTACTATAGCGCAAGTTTTGGCTTTTAAAGCAAGGTGGACCCTGCTTTGGTTTGATTTCAAATTTTCAGGCTTAAAACTAAAGGCTTTGGCCGCCAAGAGGTGGAGTCCGGTAATATAAACATAAGAATTTTCAACCGGACGCTGGCAACGGGTGAAAAAACGTTCTGCCTATTCTCTTTGGTGGTGTGGAAAGGCTCATAAATGCGACACAGGAGGGCTTTGAGTTCCTTATAAGATTCGGGCATACCAAACTCTCCAATTTGCGTGAAAAACTAGTCTTCCAGACAGTTGGACATCAAGGCCAACCAGGCATGCTTGAGTACGCCGTTGATTTTGGCCAAAAACTTAAAGTTTTGGACAAAATTTGAAACTGTGGTTGCAGCGCCTGTGCCCTGAAATGGTGAAAATTTTTGGAACGCTGCCATGTAATCGCGGCGTGGGGGATCCAGGAAATTCATTTTGGAAGGGTTGTGTTCGGTTTTTCCTTAATTTCCTCTTCTGTTTGCAAAATTTGATTGCTCAAGCCAAGGTAGCCTACTTGACGATCTGATCTGAACTTTTGGGATGACTGGGGGATATTTCCGCATAAATTTGGGTCAGAGCCGTGTTTTTTCTTATTTCTGATATTTACTCGGCCACTGGAAGGCTGCCAGCAATTGATTTATCTTTAAGGTTACCTGAAATAGAGACTTCAGAAAATGAAATACGCCGAGGTGGGGATTTGTGAAGGCTCACGGGATTTTAGGCAGGAATTTTCTACAAAATGGAAATTTTAGGGCCCAAAACCATAATAGAAAATTCAGTGGGGTCCTTAGCAAAAATCACAAAATTTTTCCAAAGGGCAGCATTTTCGCCTCCAAGGGGGGTACTGTCCAAACAAAACACAAGAAAACAACAAAATCACGTACTCTGGCACCGTTAAGCCTGGGTTGTTGGCATTTGGTCAGGCAGCGTCGTCATGTTAAGTTTCAAGTGTACGCCTTGTGGCTTCAGGTAGATTGCCTTGGTCCGAGACAGCGGTTTGACACTCCTGACCGAAAGGTAGGGCCCTACGTCGCTCACTATTACTGAAAACTACCACAAGCCTAAGCCCAACTAAAACCCTACGCTACCTGGCTTAAATGCACTAAAAAAACCACGGTTGTGGCGTAGAAATGTGTTTATTAGAATAAATAAAACATACGGGGCAGATACAAAGCAGACAGGAACGGGGTATAAAAACGGAAGAAGCCGCAGCCTAAAACAACACCTTTCGTTAAAGTTCGTAACAAATCACACCACCCTTGAGTCAAGCAGTTTACATCAATTTTCCATAATGTGAATACAATGACCGTTTGTTATTGTAAAAGTTTCCTTAGACATATGTGGAGTGCATAAAGGCAGTCTTCGGAAACTTAGTCTAGACTATGTCCAAGCCCTTAGACTAACACTTTTAAGACTATCGTGTCAGATAAGTGATCACCCTTTAGAATTGGTATGTAATACGTGTAGAATTTTTAGTTACGACGTTCTAAAAATACTAATCGGTATGCATAAAGAACGTCAGTCTTAGGTTAGTCTTCGTTTTCCATTGAAAATTAAGACATGCACTTCAGCTAGTCTGAGGCTAGTCTAATCCTGATTTCAGCACTTATTTTTTTTTTTTTTTTTTTTTGTTTTTTTTGTGTGGGGGGGTGTTGGTGCTCTGGGTTTCTTGTTGTTTTTTTGCATGTTAGTGTTAGTAAAATATGAAAATTTAACATATTTTGATGCCGCGTTTTATATTCGAACAGCAGTACCAGAATGTCGCAACGAAATCTATCAAAGTAGATTGAACTCTACTCGCAAAACGTGCTTGTTCCTGTTGTGCCACAGCACAACAGGTCTTTAATTTTGATTCTGGACAATATAACACTGAGCTTGTGTTCTAATCTGTTGTCAGTTGGTATGTGTAACCTGTGCGTCAGTTCAAAAACGCGTGCGTCACATGTGTTTTGCATGATTTCCTACGTTAATTCTGATGGCTTCAGTGTTAAATTACAAGAGCTGGCGGAAACTCATTTATGTGCAATGCCAGTCATGGAAGGAATGCAAACAAGTTGCCCCTAAAAGGAGCAAAGTTCCAACGCGGAGACGCTCAAACTCAAAATGACAGAAGTTGCACAAAACTTGATCGTATGGGTGTAACCTGGGCTAAATTTTACACGTGACATATAACATTTTCCTCAAAAAAAGTGCTCATTAGTAACAATCCACAGTTTTAGTTACTTTAAGTCATACTCTTCCCTATTATGTGCTCTTGATAGTCTGGAAACACGCGGAGGTTCACATTGCCAACGGCACACCTGCAAACCAGACATCGTCATTTTCTGTTAACTGTGGACTGAGACACGAAAATGAAGTTTTTGCCTAAAAGCATCTATATAATTATCATAAATCTATGTACGTATGCGTCATGACTGAATCTTGTGTCTTTATGAAACCGAATGATATTCAGAGCTCAATATTTCAGAATTTTAGGGGTGCATTTTTCTAGTTTTGTTGATTTTCAGATGCAATACCACAATAACTTAGTTTTAAACGCCCAGACAATAACTGTAACTCTTATTGAAAAGCCCGGACAAGTTAATGACAAACCAGTCAATTGCATTATCTATACCAGCAGTTGTAACATACGAACCCAGTTTTGTGCTCTGGTATTTACCTACATATGTACAATATCCAGTGAATTTAGTCAACAAACATTCCGCCACTATAACTGTAAGACGTTCAATAAAGTGAGCAGTAATGACTTTTGCTCATTTGTAAGGCGACTCATGCCGCACCTACGAATGGCCCAAGCAGGAACGGAGGGTACCGACTATCTAGGGGGAGAGTCATCCCTCGCCCGTAGCCTCGACCGCTCCGCCGGCGGGGCTCCCAGGTATGATGAGCGGGGTCTTCCGTACGGGCCGGGGTTGCCGGACACCGACGAGGCCGAAACGATATAGGTCGTTTCGGCAGAAACAAGGGTGGACGGGCAAATAATAATAAACAGCCGCACAGGGCAAGAACGCACCAACACACTGACTATTTTTAGGGCTACGCATAGCTGGGGTGCCAGAGTTTGGGTGGACTGGTCAGCCAGCGGCGTGTCCGGGATAACAATACTGACCCCATAAACGATGGTGTCCGGGTCGTGGGCGGGTGTGTACACGTAGCGATAGTACTGCGTGTCTGGCAGTCCCAATTCGAACTGGCGCCGCACCACGAGCTTGTGCTTCCCTTCGACCATTTGGCAGGCGACGAACTGTGCGTGAGCTTCGCTCTGCTCATGCTTCGTCGCTCGGGAAGTGATTGGGGCCGTGACTATGTACCCGTAAAAGGTACCCAAGTGCTTGCTGCCGATGTAAAGGTCAAATTTCGGCAAGTGTGGAGCTTCCTGCTGTTTGGGGAATTTCAGGCTATTAGCAGCGTAGACCTGCATTCGACCCTTGTCTGATTTGACAGTGTAGGGGATTTCTGGCCTAGCCTTCCATTCCCAACTCCCGTCACTGCTGATGGCTCTGGGTGGTAACGACACTTTTCGTGAGTCCACCTCCGTCTGATCGTCAGGAGCTTGGTCAAGACTTGCCATGCTGAGTCTTGGCGCCTTGGTTTTGGTGACCTTTGCTGGTGTTGGTGGCAATGGCTGCCCCGATGCCATCGGTCGTTTCGGAGGCATGTTCGGGTTGTAGCGTCGCAAAAACGTCCAGTACACCTCGTACATGTCTTGCAGTCGGCGGTAGAGCTCCCCGTAGTCGTCGCCGATGAAGGTTTTGTCGTCATGTGCAGAACCTTCCTTGCACATATTTTCGTAGGCTGGCACTGGTTCTCCTCGCTCCAGCTTGTGTTTGTACTTCTGGTAGATTTCGTCCTTTTCCGGTCGGTATTGATAGTGTTCCGGGTCCGGTTCTTCGTATTCACCGTCCGGTTCCTCTGAGGGCGAGTCATCCCGCTCCCTTGGGAATTTTTTGGCCTTACGAATCCCCGGGTTTCGATTGACGAAGTTGCGCACTTCAGCCGTCGGTTCGCGAAGCTTTTCTGCATACCGCCGTTCGAAGTCTTCGCAGTTAACCTTCGGTCGATCCGGTCTTGGAAATTCCAGGCCGTCCGTGATGATTTCAGTGACTTCGTCCCGGTACTTGAATTTCTGCGACCGGACGAAGTTGCAACCCCACCGTCGTGGGTCTTGCCGGTGTTTCTTCTCCACTGCCTGTTGGGCATGGTCCAGATTCGTTTTCATTGAACCCATGGGTAAACGGTTCACAGCGGTGTAGATGCGGCAATCCTGCATTGGTCCGTAGGACTTGCCTGCCGATTTGAGTGCCGTGTCGATGATTGACGCTCGGCTAGTCATGCTTGCCAGCAGGTTTGTCATAGTGACAGCTTCCCCGAATTTTTCACGGGTCGGCACAAACTGGACTATCTTGATGAACAGGTATTCCAGGACCAGCAAGTCCTGACAAGCGTAGGCGAAAATGTCCAGGGTAGTGATGGGCTGCTGTCCCCACTTAGACGGTGGGATGTTGCTTCTGCCCTTCACAATTTCTTTCAGGTTTTCGTCGGGTCTGGTATCCAGTGCAGTGTCTTTAGGGCTTGGGACCCCCCAAGCTTTGCACATCAAGTCCATCCCGATGTTCTGATTGTAATACCCCAGGCAGTCCTCAGCGGGGTGGGTGGGCAAGTCTGGGTCCGCGGGCGTGATGTTTCCGACGACCATGAGCGCTCCAATGGTACGCCAGAGCTCGGACATTTCAATAAAATTGAGGCAAAAGTGTCCGTCGCCCATTAACTTTGCCCATCGCAGGTTGTCGTTCTGCACCCCAATTCCCAAGAAATACACACCATTTTTCGGGTGCGTCAGGTGGTAGAGGAACTCCATGAAGGGTCCATAGTCAGTCAGGGTGGCCAGAATCACTCCGACCAAGATCACGAAACGGTGTTAGGGCACCGGATCAGTGTGTGAGACAGGGCCAGCCAATTGTAGGACCGAGACCATTTGGTCCTGGGCTAGGCCAAAGGCTTTACCGGGGTAGCCCTCGGTGTCCATGAGGACATAGCTGTCCCCGGAGATCATTTCGTTGATGTCCGTTAGGTGGCCCACCAGTTCCGTCAGGCTAGAGATGACCGTGATCCCATAGGCCTTGGCGTACTGTTTGTAGTTGCTGATGCACCTGGCCACCAGTTCGTTGACTCTGAATTCCGGGTCTTCGGCGAACTGTTCGAAGTAGCTGGCGGCCCAGAGTGGTGTCATTTTGCCGCGGGCCTTCTGGTTGGCAAAATCCCGCTCAGCGTACTTGGCACTAGGCCTGCGTGAACAGGTCGGGTAGATCGGCTTGGCCTTCGACAGGAGCCGGTAGTCCTCTCTAGCGGTCTTCGGGAACCACCGCTCGAATTCTGCCGACATCGGTTTTGGGGGTTCTGGGGGCCTTTTCCGGGCTCGCGATCTGTCAGTGGCGTCCATGAGATCCGTGATCTCATCCAGGATGTGGATTTTTCCTGAGCGCACCGGCAGAGTTGCCTGCAGGTTTTGGACCTGCTTTATGGTGCGGCGGGGTTGACGGCCTTGTGGTTCTTCCCCTGCGTCCTTCTCCTGTGGGGCTAGTTCCCGGTAGTGGCGTTGGTTGGGCCACCAACCGTTCCAAAAACTGTTCCATGGTCTCTTCTTGGGTGCTGGTGCTGGGCTGGTTCGGATTAGGCGGAGATTTTTGGTGTCTCGTGACACCGTTCGTCTCTGCCACCTCCTCATCCATGCCTGCAGCGAGTCGGTCTCCCGTAGCTTCTGAGTCCATGGATTCGTCCCCCGATGACACTTCGATTTCTTCTTCCATTTTCCACGAGTCTTGGGATCCTGTTTTCTCCATTGCCTGTGTTTTCTCGCCGTGGTGTAGCTTTGGCAGCTGCTCTATCCTCTGCCTCTTGGCCGAGGTGGGCAGCGCCGCCGCCGCGATCCCACCAGCGTTCGTTCCGATCACCGCAGCGCTTCTGAGGTTTGGCTCCGACCTCGCCTGAGATACCCTCGACGTCGATGGTCGGTTCAGGAGGGGGTCCATTGTGCTCATTTCCGGTGAAGGAGGAGCATCCACGGTAGGCGGGGCTTGGAAGTTGATAATACCCTCAACTTCCTTCGGTTTTAGGGACCTGGCCGGTGCTGGCTTCTTCTGCATCTGCGTCCTTGTTCGAGTTGAGCAAGTATTCAGTTGAGCAGTCCAGTGAGCAATCAGTTCCAATCGAATAATCAGCAGCAGAGCAAAGTAGCCAGTATCGCAATCAGCGGATAGCAGTAATAATAAGTAATGACGTTCTGTTCCTCGAACGTTCTCTGCATATCTGCAAAACAAAGTACAGTTCACGATACATACTAAGCATAGGCAACGATCCCCTCAACTACCAAAAATAATTTGAAAATTTTGCTCAAAACTAAAAGCAAGCTAAAAGGTGAGATGACAACCCCATGACTTGGACGGCTAGAATGTATCCCTTAGGATGGAGTTTGTGTGGACCCCCGGTAAGTTGCTGGTGTTGAACCCAAGGTAAGCTCACAGGGTCGTAGACAAAAAAAAGTTTGCGGTGGCCGGATAAAAATCTAGTTCTGAAGATGGTGGTTCTAACTGCAAGTGGACTGAGGATCTAGTTGGGGGTAGTTGAAACTTTAGGACAGGAGAGTTTTGTGGTAGTTGTAAATAGTGGACTCCATGGAATTTTGCACACAGGAAAATTTGATTCATTGGGCCAGCACACAGGAAGCAGATGAGTTGTTTATTGGCACAATTCTATATACATACAATATATACAAGGCAAAGCATAGCAAAGCACAGCAAAACACACAGCAATGATGTTGAGATAGGGGTTCAACCGGGTCCGGTATTGTGAACGATGCCTCATGGCCTCGCATATACCTCACAAGGTAACCCCTATTTTTCCTCGGCTGACTGAAGTTACTCGGAGTCCGAAGATTCCAAGTTCGGGTCCGCACCACTGCGGGTGGGCTGATTCGTCTGATGTTCTGTGCTGGCTCCGTCTTCCTTTTCGTCTTCCGTGTTTGGTTGGTCCATTTCTTCTTCAAAGGTCGGTGGTGGTCGCAGTTTCTTTAGCCGGTTCACGTGGATCGGGTTGAAAATCTCGTCCGTGTAGAGAGATTGGATACGTACATTGTGCGGGCTGAGTTTCTCCACTACCCGGTAGGGTCTCGTCCTTCATGACCAAATCCCCGACCTTGATTTCCTCCGGGTTGACCTTTTTGTCGTATTGGATCTTGATTTTGGTCAAAGCTTCTTCCAAGGCTTTCTTCCCAATTTCCCATCTTTTTCGGACTCGTTGGACAGTTTCGTGCTTATAGCACTCTATACCCTCCGTTGGTTCTTGGAACTTTTTCTCCATTAGCGCAACGTCATTGGGCAGGTTTGGGTCTCGTCCGTGTAGCATGAAGAATGGGGTGTCTTGGATCGAGGCGTGCACGGACACTCGATAGGTGAACAATGCCCACGGTAACTTCTCGTCCCAGTTGGTGTGCTTCTCGTTGACGTAGGCCATGATGAACTTCCGCAGGGTCTTATTGAGACGCTCCGCTACGCCGTTGCACTGTGGACGGTAGGCCGTAGTCTGAAATTTCTGTGATCCGCAGATCTTATAGATGGCCTTCATTAGGTTGGAAATGAAGTTGGGCCCTTGGTCAGTCAGAACCTTCTGTGGTACTCCATGTCGGGCTACGAAACCTTCCAAGTAGTGGCGAGCAATAGTCTCCGCCTTTTCATTCCGCATTGGCCAGGCTTCTACCCATCTGGTGAGGTGATCCACGATGACCAAGACGCATTTATTCACTCGGCTGCTCGGTGGGAAGTGGCAGACATCCATAGCAACACGTTGAAATGGAGTCAAAACCGGTGGAAACAGCTTCATCGGAGTCTTCGAATTCCGATTCACTGGTGCAAAACGATTGCAGACCGTGCAAGACCGTATATAGTCCCCTGCGTCCTTTGCCATGTTCGGCCAGAAGTATCTGGTTTTCAGCTGGTACATGACCTTTTTGTAGGCCATGTGTCCTCCGCCTTCGGGTGCGTCGTGGGCTGACCTTAGGACTTCCTTCCGGTAGCGTTCCGGCACGTAGAGGGTTCGGTGGGCCTCTTGACGTCTTTTGTTGTTACTGTCCATGTAAGAACGGTACAAAATTCCTTTGTCGTAGTCGTAGTCTGCGAGGGATCTGATGAAGGTGTGCCGGTTCTCGTCTGTGGGCTCCTCTTTCTTTTCGAAGTAGTCCACCATGGTCTTTGCCAGTGGGTCCTTGAGCAGTTCTTGGTGCCATTCTTCGTCCGAAACATTTAGGACGGTCAGAAGTCGTTCCGGCGGATACATTTGGTCCGTCACATCCATTTCCTCTTTGTCCTCTTCCGGCACGAAGAAAATTTCGTCCTTGGGTCGGGTTTGGGTCGGAAAATTTCGTCCTTGGGTCGTGGTTTCCCCGTAGTTGCTGGGCCCGTATGAAACTCGTCTCCCTCAGATTCTGTGACTCCTGTCCCAGTGTCTGAGTTCTCGACGGTCTCATTCCGGATTGGGTCAATCCTTTTCGATGCCTTTTGGTCTTCTTTTCCCCGTTTCTTGTTTTTCGGTGTTTCCAGTGGTTCCAGGGTGGGTTTCCCGAATATAGGGTTCTGCGAAATGGCATCGGCTACATTGTTCTCCCGTCCTTTTCGGTAGGCTATCTCGTAGTCGAATTTCTGCATGGCTAGGGACCACTTCGCTAGACGGCTCTTGGCTATGGCTTTGTTGTTGGCCCGAAATAGAAAAGTCAGGGCTTCATGGTCCGTCACTATGGTGAACTTCCGATGGGTAAGATAGTGTCGGAAGTGACGGCAAGCCCAAACCACTGCAAGTCCTTCGAGTTCGGAGATAGAGTATTTCTTCTCCCCAGTGGCCAATGTTCGACTGATGTAGGCAATAGGGTGAACCTTGCCCGTTTCGTCCGCTTGTTCCAAAACTGCTCCGAGTCCTTCAATGCTGGCGTCGGTACACAGCACAAACGGTTTTGTCCAGTCCGGATAGGCTAGGACTGGTGTGGTGACCATGGCCTTCTTCAGTCGTTCGAAGGCTAGCTCCGTCTCGTCCGTCCACAGTCGTGTTGTTCCCCCTTAGTCAATAGTTTGTTCAGAGGCGCGGCTATTTTTCCAAAGTCTTTCACAAAGCGGCGGTAATAGCCAGCTAACCCTAAGAATCCCCGTAGTTGTTTTTGGTTCTTGGGTCGTGGGAAGTTCTGAACAGCTTCCACCTTCTTTGGGTCTGTGGACATCCCTTCGGGTGTGATGATATGTCCCAGGTATTCCACCCGTGTTCGAGCAAACACGCATTTCTTAGCGTTCAGGAACAAATTCTGCTCGCGCAAGGTCTCAAAGACTTTCCGCAGCATTTGTAAGTGGTGCTGCTCATTTGGTGATGGGATCAGGATGTTGTCAATGTAGAAGGGCATGTCCGTCAGGATTCGGTTCATAATCCGCTGAAATGTGGGTGGAGCGTTGGCGAGTCCGAAGGGCATCATGTTCATACGGAACAAGCCCATATGGGTGATGAAGGCCGTCTTCTCCTTGTGCTCTGGTAGCATTTCGATCTGCCAGTAACCACTGTTCAGATCCAGGGTTGAGAAGAGTTTCCCTTTGCTGAACATGTCCAGGATCTCATCAATTTTCGGAAGGGGGTAGCGGTCCTTTCTGGTAATGTTATTCAGCTTACGGTAGTCCACGACCAAACGGGTGGTCTTGTCCTTCTTGGCCACTAGGATCACCGGTGAAGCCAATTGTGAGTCCGATGGTTAGCAGATCCCTGCTTTGAGCATGGACTGGATATGCTTCTCGATTTCCGCTCGTTCCCAAGGACTTACTCGGTAGTCCTTGGCAGTTACCGGTCCTTGTTCCCCTGTATCAATGGCATGGTAGCCTGCTTTGCAGCGGAGGCCGGCCTGCGGTTTGTCAAAGACATCAGCAAATTCTTGCAGAAGCAATCTAAGTTGTTGCTTGGCTTCCTCCGTCAGGTCCGCTGAGCTAAGGTCCACTTCGTCCGTTGGTTTCTTGGGCTTTTCGGTCTCTTCCGGTTTCAGGGCGTTAGCCAGCAAATGTTCGGTCTGCACAGCCCCTAGAGCATTTACCGGGCATCCGTGTACCTCATGGTCCAATTGTACCCTCGAATGTTTTTGGGGTGGCTTCTGGACTTTTTCATAGTCGGGTTCATACATGGCTAGGGCAAACTCTTTCCCTTCTGTTTCGCCAATCAGGACCTCTTCAGCGTAGGCAATACGCATTCCTCGTGCCAGCAGGGTCTTCTGGTCGCTCAGGTTGTATACCCGGATATAGTTCGGGTCTTTTGGGTCCATCAGAGCAGCGGGTACGAATATGTCGTACTTCTGTCCCACTGTCGGATCAGGAATAGTGACCACTGGGTTTGATGGTATACAGCAGCAGGCTGAGTGACCCCTATAATTGTACTTGCGGTTAGGTTTCACCTCCGCGTGTACCCAATCACAGGTGTTCGGGGCGATCCAGACGGATTCGCGAGCGCTAACTTCTGACACCGCCAGATTCATTCGGCCAATGTACTTCAGTACAGCCGCTATATGGGCCGGACTCATTAGCTCGCGGTGTCCGAAGGGACCAGAAATGCTATGAGTGCCCGGGTGGATGGACCAATGGAAATTGGCTAGGAAGTCCATACCGATCAACAAGTCATAAGGACTGTGCGGTGAGACGTTGAAGGCGTGCGTCCAGGTGCGTCCGGCAAACTGGAGTGGCAGATCCACTGATCCCTCAAAGATCACCATTTCCCCGTTGGCTACTTTGGCTGTGTGTGTCGTTGGCAAATTTAATTTCAGGTCCGGGTGTTTGTCTTTCAGCACGTTGAAAAACTTCTGCGAGCAAATGGACATTGTGGCTCCCGTGTCCACCAGGCCGAACAGTGAACATCCCTTAACGTGTACGTTGACCAACGGCACTGAGGACGGGATCACCTTCGATTTTTCCCCCATGTAGAAGTTCCCGTTATTAACGGACTGACAGATGTAGTTCGCAGAAACTGGGGTCACAGGGAAGGCGTTTGGCGGAAGGTTGCTAGGTGGCTGATCCGCCTTCTTGTCCTCTGTCTCCGTCTGGTTTCCCTTCGAGACTCGCTGACGGGGGTTGAACAGGGCGTCCTCTTCTGTGTCGCCATCTTGGCCCGAGGACTCTGACAGCTCCGGAACTCGTTGGGGCTTTCGTCGAGGCTTTTTCTTCTTTTTGGTAGAGTCGGCCGCAGAGGTTTGGCTCTCCTCTGTAGGTGGTTGGATCCGGATCTTGATCCGCTGAGGCAGGGGTTCTTCCTTCTTGTTCCCCTCCTCACTTTTGTTGTTGTCCACCGTGGTGGTCTCGGCCTTCTTTTGGGTTTCATCCACCCAGGCAGGCATAAGTTTGGCTTCCACACCCACGTGATGCACGTTGGGGCCTTGGTGCTGAAATCGGACGTATTGGCCACTTCCTTTTTCAAAGGCCAGGACCTCCGCTTCGCAAGTATATTTGAGGGAGTCCCCCCTATGTATTGCATCCGGGTAGCATACTCGGAGTAGGCGGCTTCTAGCTCCGGTGCTGGTACGTCAGCGACGTAGATCTGATTATCCCAGGTCAATGCGTTGACGCGGATTAACTCTGTTGTCGAACCCATGTGGCTATACTTGGCCAGGAATTCCGCGTGCTGGGCCATCTTCTCCAGTCGCTCCGGATCCTCTTGGTGCTGTATTGAGGCAGCTTGTGGAGGGTTAGGCTCTGAATAGTGAGTCGGTGGTCCTTATCCTTGCCGATTTCGAAATGCCTGATTAACGTTTCGGCTTCGTCCGCGTCCTCGTCGAGTTCCTCTGAAAGCCCTTGGTGGCTGATTCCAGTTTTGGTTCCACTGTGGTTCCCAATTTTGGTTGTTACTCGGGCTCCAGTTTGGGTTCCATTTTTCTCCTTGATAATTCTGTTCCCCGTGATAGGCCACATTATTTCCCCATTGTGACTGGAACTGATGTTGTTGGTTGGTGAATCCACCCCCAGTTGATTGTTGGAAGTAGTCTTCCGACTAGTTGGGGCTAGAGGAGTATTCCTGGATCAGTACCATTTGTGGGTGATCGGGATTGTGGTCGTCTTCCGGGTAGAAGTCTTCATCGAAATCACCGACCATCATATAGGCCACGTTGTTTCGGCGATTACCCGGTTGCTGAGGATAGAAATTTCCTCCTGGCGTGTTTCTCCACGGTTTAGCCCCTGGCATCGTTGACTGATTGGGCGGGGGTTTACGCTGTTGGGGTCCTCGGGGGGTCTGAAAGTTTCCCTGATTCTGTTGGTAGGTGGGGCGGCTTTGCTGAAATGGGGTGGAGGGAGAAACCCCTCTGCCTCGACTATTGTCCGCTCCGAAATGTCCTCCGCGTGGGGTATAAGTCCCACGGTTCATGCCACCTCCACGGCTCTGAAAGGCTCCTCGTCCTCTGGGTGAGGTGGTGTGTTGTGGGGGTGTGGCGCAATGTCGGGCTAATTGCCCCTTTCCTCCGCATTGGTAGCACTCTGCGTTAGGATTCACCAGGTTGGGCCGGAAGGTTGACGATTGGTATTGAGGACTGGGCTGGGTCTGGTAGGGTTGCTCTTAAGGCTCCGGTTCAGGTGTGGTTGGTGGAAATTGTTGCTGTTGATTTTGCATCATGGCGTGGACTTGCATCTCACGCGCATGTAACAGCTCTTCTCGGCAGGAATTAATGAGAGTTCGCATTTCCTCCGCATCCTGTTTCAACTGGTCAGCCACTGTAGTGTTAGGCTGCTGAAGGATGGTTGTCGAGGCCGGAGCCGGCTTAGCTGTTTCCTCCAGGATGGTTTGTAGAGCCTGTTGTTGTCCATCGTCCACCGTCGCTTCCTCTTTGGATCTTCGCAGCACTCCGGCTATATGAGATGTCGGGGACTTGGCTAGGATTTCCTGTTCCGCTTCCATTTTGGACAGGTTCTCCACCAGGCGTCGCAAGGATTCCCGGTTTTTGGGCCAACCTTCCACCTGGGGTAGAAAAGGCAAAGCGACAGCACGTAGGCTGTCTCGCAGTCCATACTCCAGTCGAGACATGATCTTCTCAGCTCGTTGGTCGTCGGTCATTGATTCCTCGGGGTAGGCTCTGGATAGGAGGGTTTCCAATTCTGAAGCGTATTCGGCCACTGTCTCATCCACATGCTGCGACCTCAAGTAGAACCGTTGCGCCAGCGCCTCTTGCTGTTCGGGCCGCGGTTCATACAGGAGCCGAAGCTTGCTCTTCAGTCCCTCGTAGGTGAGTGGCATATTGGCTTGCAGCGCCATTTTGGCCACGATGGTCTTGTCCAGACAGGAGATCAGGGCGGGGTGCCAGCAGTCGGGCGAGATTGAATTGGCCTGGGCCACTGCTTCGAAGACAATGATCCAATCAGACCATTTGGTAGCCCCCTTCTTGTTTCCCTGGAACGGTTCAATGTTGCGGAAGATGGAGGAGTAGTTCCTCTGTCCGTTTCCGGCTGCGGCAGCTGCGGCAAGTTGACTGATGTATGGTTGAACCGCCATCGATAGATCCGGGGTGGTAGTATTATGGACAGGGGCCGTTTGGGTCTGGCTGAAGGTGACGGCCTTTTGGGTCGGGGGTGCTCGTGGCACCTCCGGTTGGGTCCCATAGGGGTAGGTTGACCCCAGGGGAGAGGCTTCCGCAATAGGTCGGGTAGTCACCTGTGGCATTCGCGGGGGTGATAGGTGATGTAGGGAAGTCGGGCATGTCTGATGCCAGGTTTCGCTTGGTCGAGTTGGTCGGATGCAAAGGCGTCTGG
>JASANF010020426.1:0-10579 GCA_030248245.1 Trissonchulus sp. WLG1_4 | reverse complement strand
CTGTAAAAACACTATTTTGTTTTCTGGTTAGTGGCACATTTTGTTTGTTGTTACTAAACGTTTTAGTTTATTTCTGCCACTTTTTATTATCACTAAATCAAAAGTTGGTTGGACCATTCATCGTTCAATTGTTGTCATTGTTTCCTTCAGCTGGCTTTCAAGTCCAGTACTTTTGTCGAAAATGAGAAAAGGTGTTAGCTTTGTCGTTGTGTCATTTGCATTAACCCTCGCACGACTATGCATTTTGGGGGTTTTACGTTTTGAGTTATTATACAAAATTGAGTGAACATGAATACAAATTTTTGTTCTAGCTTTGTTGCGCACATATTGCAGGTATTTAAAAACACGTCGACAAGGCATTGGCTTAGCTTAGTTTGGCATAACCGCAACCATTGTCGCTGTGAAGCCATACGTTTTGCGACAGCGCGAAACAATAGCAGCCTAATAAGCAAAGTCATATGCGTGTAGATAGTAATGAACAAAGGTCCTATTAATTAATAAAAATGTTGGTTTTGTATGTATGATTTTGTTTACAAAATTTCAAAAAGTATCAAGTTCGTACGATGGGGTCTGGTTGGACCCCCAAGTTTGTACGTACTAGCTGATGAAAAACATAACAGCTCACATTATTGCTGTAATAATAACATAAAACAACCTATTGTTCGGCATCAAGAATGTTTTATATGACAATCTAATATACAGCAGCGGCGTTGGAGCGTCCGAAAGTATCTGCTTTTTGGGGTCTGGGTGGACCCCACCGCACAAAGTCGGTACTTTTTGCCTTTTGCTTCTGATTTCTAAAAATTGCCAAATAGTTTAACTTTAATATTTTGTTTCTTTGTTGAGCCATGTAAGTGTAAAAATATTGACAGCGTAATTGTGAAAGCATATTCGCACTTTGCTGAAACAATGAATGGGTCCAGTTGGACCCCATAGGCGTGCGAGGGTTAAGCAAAGAAATTATAGAGGTTGGTGAATTTACATTAACATTTTAGGTTTTGGTGAAACATAAATGAATTTAAAATCAATTTTTAAGCCCCTCCTTTCACAAAAGCTCCTTTTATTGCGGCATGTAGTGACAGGTTTTGTCACAACAAACAAATAACTTTGTCATAACAAAAATTGAATTTGTGAATTTAAATTCGGGTAAAGAGGGAAGCAGGTTTTAAAAACACAAAATGTATTTCAAAATAAAGTCTACATATTTAAGAAATATTCACCTAATGTTAAGCAGGTTAGTTCACCCTCCCTAATGTAAAAATAAGTTTAATAATATTTATAATATATTCATAACAAAATTTTTAACGTCAAACCCTCCACATACAAACTTTGTAACACGTAAATCATGCAAGCTGCCTTTTGCCAAGCTTTTGGCAAAAAGCAGTAGAAAGACCTGCTGCCGCTGAGGCGGCGGCAGGAAAAACCCTAAAAGTAGCCCTTCGTTGGAAGTTCTACCACAAACCACATTAAGCCAATCAAGCTGAAACTTGGCATAGTAGTAGCACACATGTAAACGCAAAATCGTGTGATCCGGATTTTTGATATGTATTTACAAATTCAAAATCGAAGGCGAAATGTGAAAAAATGGCCGTTTTTTGGACCCGCCAAATTTGAGTGAATTTACATTTGACGTCATTGCTCAGGCCATGGGCAAAAATTTAAAAAATGGATCATAGAGTTTAAGATATGACATTAGGCTATCGAATCATGTAAGAATCGGCTTTGTCAGTATTAACAAAAATTTCGAGTAAAGGAACGAACGCTTTGTGAGCACAAAAAACTTTTTTTGCGCCTATGATTTACATGTACAATTGAATTTTTGGGAGTCCCTAGTAAAAAATTGGCAAAAGCATTGGTTCAAGTTTGTTACATCTGCGATGCGCCTTCCCTGGGACTACATTGTGTGCAAATTTGAAGCGAATCGGAGAACCTAAAATTTTTACTTTTTCAGGTAGCCCCCCCCCTTAAGGATCGTAAATAGTTTAGCGTACCCGTTTCTGAGTTGGCATTCTGTGGTGCCCGCCTTAATGTCACTAACACCAATAGTAATGACTATTAAGTCGAACTCGTGCAACCTTCGGAATTGTTGTAGAATGTCCACGGTTGATTGGGAACTCTCTGAGGACTGTAAGAGGAGTCCTGGAGGTCGTATGTTCGTGTGAATCGGGTGGAAGGTTATCTTTTTAGTAATTGTCGCGTCGTTCAAAACCATAATATCGGGTTCGTTGGGTAGATTGAGGGGTAAAAGTTCGGGTAGTCTGGTGCCTTGGGGTTCACCGGGTACAAAATTCTGCAGGGATAAACCGTACAGTACTTCACCGAAGAGGTCGCATTCGGTCGTCAGATTCGGGTGGCTATCGTAGGACAAGCCGCATCCTCTATATTGTTTAGCGATAACGTCCACGCGCCGCTCGAACACTTTGTTTTCCGCCATTCGGATCCTTGCGACTTCCGCGGCGATTGGGCCCATCGTGTTTCTGAATTCTTCTTTGCTCAGGGTAATATGCTTCTTTTGGTCGAGGTAGCGTTGAACGAACTGGTGGTCGTTGACGGCAATGAGTAACCAGGCCGCTTGAGACGCAGCCCTTCGGAATCTTCTACTGACTTTCAACAGAAAAAAATATAATACGGCTTTATATGCGCTCTTGAAAGCCACGCCACCAAAAGCCGGTTATCGGGTTTGGGTAGAAAAAGGATAGCGGGTCATCTGGGGTAATTACAAGTACTTCGTGATCAAGAGGTAGTCCAGGTTCAGAATATCTGTTACAGACCATAGGTTTCTTCGCTGGGGATGGTTGGGGACTGGGTGAACGCGTCGCTAATCTGGCTCGTTTGAAATTTGATTGAGAGGAAACTGAATAGTAACTAGAAACGTCCGAAAGGCTGATTGTATGGTTGCTCTCACCAGAATCACTCTGACTATCTTCATCGTTGTCGGGGCTTAAAGGAGACTTCGAGGGTGAGTTGGGCATGTCCTGGTCATCGCGAGATTATTCATTGGATTGATCTGCTGCTGAGAGTTCCGATTCTTGGGTAGTAATGGCTGTGGTCGTCTCGGATTTGCTGTGAGTACTTCACTGTTTACGCACTGTTTTACAGTTCAAATAGGTATTACTCCACAACAACTCTAGCAATTTGCACTAAATTTTGTGTGCATAAACTACAACATATTTCTTTTAGTCTATGTAAACAAACTAAACAAATAAGTTGATAATTGTGACAAAAAAATCGAATGTGAATAGGTTTTTAAAACGTCATTTTTCCGACTTTGCAACCTCACTGCAAACAGTATACTGCATCAATTTTGATGAAACTTTGCGAAAATACTTTCCTCAACATATATCTTCAAAATATATAAAGAACGATGTCGTATCTTTTTCTGAAAGTGTTTTATAGTTACGCAAAATCGACTGCTTTCGCGACACTACCCCCTTAAACCAGCAGCGGGGCCTCTGTTTCGGTCGCAGCATCTGTCAGCGGTGGTCGCAATGTGGCTTCGCAGTACACATCCATCCACCGTCGTCCTCTGTCCACTTCTAGTTCCATTTCTTCAATTAATATCTTTAATATCTCGATTTTGGGCATAGGTTGCAAACTTGACTATGCGTTCAAGTAATTGACGGTGCATGTCTTGCATACGGACGGTGGACTTGAGCAGCTCCGTTTTGTGTTCCTCGCTGATTGGTAGTAACGAGATGTGGGTCAAGTAATCCGCAAACGCCGCTTGGTATTGGGCATCATTGCTGACGAACTCGTTTGCGTGAGCAGACTCCATGTCTAGGGTAAAAATCTAAAAAAATTATATCATTCACAGTTTTTTAAGCTCATTTGCTATGTAGAGTACTGTCTGTATGAGTTAGGGTCATTGATAAAAATCAATAATTCTAATGAGGGTACTCTGGGTTAATAGTAGCTGGTGTTCTATTGGGTATCATGGGTATTTAACTACGTTAACTATACCCATCCTAAGTTCATTCAAGTCAGTAGAGTACATGTACTTTTTCGTAGCTGTATCGGTAATAATGTAGGTGCATATTGGGTTCTCTCCTCGACACCTAATCATCTTCTGCTTCAACCTCAAGGCCCCAAGTCGTCTGGGTATCTGTCGGTGTTTCTGCCATATCATGGCCCTGATAGAGTTTTAGCCGAGTTTGGGATACCCACTGAGGTTGAAAGCGGTTAAAACCGTAGACTCTATCGTTTGATAGTTTTTCTACATAAGCATTAGCTTAATTTATTTTTGTTATTTTAAGGGGTCCACAGCATTTGTGATTCAACTTGTTATAATGGTGTCGTTTTTGCTGAGGGTTAAACATCAGCACCAAGTCTCCTATTTTTAGATTACTATGGGTTCTCTTATAATACTGGGTTTTCTGTTGTCACTTTGAATGCTCAATTGCAGTTCTAGCTTTTTCATATGCTTGTTTTAATGTATACGCTAGCTATACCACGTATTCCAACTCGTCTACGTACGTGGTGCGAGGTCGGACTTGGTCCACTTCTCGTGGCAAAACCGTATAACAGGCAAAAAGTCAATGATGACTAAACTGCTGTGCGGTATGCCAAGAGGGCTAGGGGTAAACACTGGTCCCATTGTTTTTGTTGGGTATCTGTGTACATAGAAATGGCAGTGGCCAGGGTTCCACCGAACTTCTCCACCAATCCGTTGGTCTGAGGGTGGTATGCTGTAGTGAATGTTTTCTCAGTTGTTAAAATTCTGCAGACTTCACGTAGCAAGTCACTCACAAAATTCGATCCACAGTCACTTAGTAAACGGCGGGGTGCTCCATGTCGACACACAGACACAACCTCGTTGACGAACGTCCGTGCTATTGTTTCGGCTGAGGTTTCGGGTAAAGGAAATGTTTCTGGCCATTTGGTTAGGTAATTTGTGAAGACTACAATATAAAGATTTCCATGCAGAGTTAGTGGTAATAGTCCAACGATGTCCACGGCGAGCATATCGAATGGTTCTTCTATTGGGATCGTTTGCAGCGGGGTTCTTTGATACTGATGAGGTCTTTTCCTAGTTGCGCAGGGCAAACATTCTTCACAGTATTGGTTTACAACAGCTATCATGGTTGGCTAGAAGAATCTTTTCTGTATTTTTTCCAGGGTCTTTTCATAACCAAGATGTCAGCCGATTGGGTCGTCATGGTACATTTTAGTGAAATCACCAACGATTGAGGTAGGTACCACAAGCTGTGGCTGCTTCCGTTTGGATTGTGTCGAACTACTGTACAGCAAACCATTTTCAATAAAGTATTGAGCCGTTAATCGTTTCACGTAGGCGGGCTTTTTTTTGCCCGTGGGTATGTTGCTTGATTCCAAGTATTGGGAGAGAAGTCTTAACTCGGGGTCCTTCTGTTGTTCTTCCACAAAGCCGGAAACAAATGGCCGCAAGACGCAGACGTACCATTGTTTATATACAGGCGACACAGCGTCAGTGTTTTTGTGTTTTTGTCCCGCTCAGTGCTTTATTCTCATGCTATTAGAGTATTCTTGCAAAGTAAGGGCCCATCCTGCTAATCGTCCGTCTGGCTTTTTTGTTTGTAGTAGCCATTTGAGCGCAGAATGGTCGGTGACTACGGTAAATGTGGTACCATACAAGAAAGGACAAAACTTTTTCACTGCCCAGACCACTGCTAGGGCTATTTTCTCGGTGATACTGTAATTTCGTTCGGTTTTGATAAACTTCGGCTGATGTCTACGATCTGATGCAGAGCAGCTCCAACTCCTGCATCACACGCATCTGTATACAAGATGAAGGGTTTTTGAACGTTTGGGAATGCCAAAGTTGGTGCGGTGGTCGGTCTGGTAATGATACTGCGGAAGGCAGTCTCGCAAGACTCGTTCCACAAGAAGAGTTCGTTCTTCATCAGGAGTCTGTTTATTGGTTGTGCTATTTTCGAAAAACCGCGTATGAATCGTCTGTAGTACGAGGCGAAACCTAGAAATTTGCTCACATTTCGCACTGATTGTTAAAAAATTCAAGATTCAATTCTCGAGCAGCTGGAAAAAAGCTGGAGCAGCTGAAAAAAAGCTGGAGCAGCTGAAAAAAATCGGGAACTGCAGCGTTGTCATACCAACGGAGCAGCTAGCCTATAGTGACCGCCATACTTATCCGCTTTTTTTCAGCTGCTCCAGCTTTTTTTCAGCTGCTCCAGCTTTTTTCCAGCTGCTCGAGCAGCTGGAAAACAGCCGGAAATGGCGAAAAAAAGCTGCAGCTTTTTTTCAGCTGCTCGAGCAGCTGAAAAAAAGCTCAATGTAAACACGGCTTTAGTTCACGCCTCGACGAAATAGATTTGCAAAAATATCTGAGGGGCGGGCGGTTAGGTGACCCAAAGTAGGGTCCTCTGTCGTCCGTTTTCCAGACTAATATTGTCTTTGGTTGGTATAATCACCTTGGCCCTTTCTTGTTTTTTTTTCTTTTCTTTAATTTTCTTGTTCGTACTTACTGTTTTGCTAACCTTTTTTTCCTCCCTTGCTGAATTATCTTGCATTGTTTGTTTTTGTTTTCTTTTGTTATTTTTCATTCAGTGCATATTGGCCCGAATTCACATACTAAGAGTTATTCACATACTAACGCTAAGCGTTTGCTAAGTGTTAGCGCTTAATTTGTACTAAACTGTTATTCACAAAATAAACGCTTAAAAATTAGTGTTATACTAAACTTAGCGTTTAGCAACTTTTGTGCTTAGTTTTAGCTTTGGCTTGGAGTGCGCTCCCTGCTTGCTGTGGATCCGGAATTCGTTATTTATCGGCATCAGTAGCGTAGCCAGGATCGAGTTGAGAGAGGGGCCAAAGTGCCTTTTTGCCCGAAAAATTTTCGAAGTTTGTCTACCGGGGGGGGGGGGGTGCTACGCGACCCAAATTTTTTATCCGAGGGATGCAGTTGGGGGGGGGGAAATAGTGGACCTATTTTTTTGACTAGAGCACCTTGGGGGAAGCTTTTTTGCTTCAAGAACCCCTATTTCATTTTTTGAATTTTCTGAGATATGACCCCCCGAAATCTGAACCCTCAGTGACGGACGTTTTCGCAATTTTTTTCCGAAGTCCTTGTTACCGTTCTAATCGTGTATAAATGGTGTCAGATTATTGTTTACAATTTTCTAGAATCAAAACAAAGGCTCTTTGACCGGGTTCCTGCCGAAAAATTGGCCAAATTCGCCAGAAACGTCCAATTTTTGACCGAATTCAAACTTGGCCTTAATTTAGGCTTGGGCTTAGGCTTAGGCTTAGGGCTTAGGCTTAGTATGGGGCTTAGGCTTAGTATCAGGCTTAGGCTTAGGCTTAGGTTCAGGCTTAGGCTTAGACTCAGGCTTAGGCAATAAAAAAATCTAAATTTTCAGAAAAA
Organism: Trissonchulus sp. WLG1_4; assembly: GCA_030248245.1. Taxonomy (NCBI): domain Eukaryota; kingdom Metazoa; phylum Nematoda; class Enoplea; order Enoplida; family Ironidae; genus Trissonchulus; species Trissonchulus sp. WLG1_4. The sequence continues at coordinate 3,222 of JASANF010020426.1, read as the reverse complement.
TCCTGCCAGCTTAGCCTAGAGAATCCTGCCAACTAAGCCTAGACGATGCCTTAAAACATCATAACGCACTCAAAACTATCCAAAACGAAAGTTTATAGCCATTTTCGGCTTCGAACTTTAGCCTACGTTCACTGCCAAAAACACTGAAAATGCAATTTTCAAGGGGTCATAGCTCAGAAAATCTAAATTTGTGGATAGGGGTTCTATTACAAAAAATGCTTCCCTCAAGGTGCTCTACTCCAAGAAATAGGTCCACTATTTTTCCCCCCCCCCAACTGCACTTGATCCCAAATCGCTGAGGGGGGGCCCCAAATCGCTGAGGGGGGGCCAAAACCGCTGAGGGGGGGCTTTGGCCCCCCGGGCCCCCCCTGGCTACGCCACTGATCGGCATATCCATTTGGTATTTATAAATCCGATTGTAGATTTATTTAAATTACTATTTCTTATTAATACTATATATTTTTCTCGAACTATACATTTGTAAAAAATGTTTTCAGCAGGTGGATTCCTGAAAAATGCAAAATCAGCTGTACATGTTTCAGGGGGCATATCGTGAAAAATTACTTCGATTAACATGCTCTACTCAAAAATGTAAAAAAACGAATTTGGACAACAAAGTGCATTTTTTATTTTTGGCGATTAAACGAGCAAAATGGATCGAATTGGTCGGAAAATGTCACTAATATATCCTAAATTGCATGCCCTTTCTTCCCATGGCGGCCAAAAACCTCCCCCTCTCCCTATCCCTTCCCCACACCATCCCCTAACTAAGCGCTTAGCTCTTAGGGAGCTCCCGAGGTCCCTAAAGTTAAGCGCTTAATTCTAAGCCAAACACTAAATTTTAAGTATGTGAATACAAAATTGATACGCTAAGTTAAGCGTTAGTGTTTGCTAAGCGCTTAAGGTGGTAGTGTCGCCAAAGCAGTTTTGCTCATAGGCTGCAAAATGCGAACTTTTAGCTTTGAAATTATACGTTCACTGAGAAACTAGTGAAATGCCATATGGTGTCGAGTAAATACTGCCAGACACTGGACTACCAATATCTACCAATATTTGTAACCAATCACCATTTGTGAGCCAGACATCACACAATAGAGACATAAAAGTTCAAAAAATCAAGCCAGATATCAGATTGGCCAGCTTGTGAAGTACATGTAATGTTTTGACGCACAATTTTTTACCACAATTAAGAAAAATGAAAAATAAAGGTTCGTTTTTCTTTTGATTTCAAAATAAGTGTCTAAATTTTTTTACAATTTATCATTATTGCTGTGAGTACTTTACAGGTTACGCACAGTTTCACAGTTCAGACAGGCATTACTCCACAACCACTCAAGCAATTTGCACTGAATTTTGTGTGCATAAACTAGAGCATATGTGCATTTACTTTGTGTAAAGAATTTAAACAAAAAGTATTTTAATTGTGACGAAATTATCGAATGTGAATAGGATTTCAAAACGTCATTTTTCCGACTTTGAGACCTCACTGCTAACTGTATGCTGCATCAATTTTTCTGAAACTTGGCAAAAATATTTGCCTTGAAACATATTTTTAGAATTTATAAAGAACAATGACCTATCTTTTACTGAAAAAGTTTTATAGTCGCGCAAAATCGACTGCTTTCACGGCACTACCCCCTTAAATAAGCACTAAGTATGTGAATAACACTTAGCGCTTATAAGCGCTAACACTTAGTGTAAACACTAACTTTAAGCGTTAGTGTTAGTATGTGAATAGGGGCCACTAACTTTAAGCGTTAGTGTTAGTATGTGAATCAGTGGCGTATCCAGGATTTCGCAAAGGGGGGGGGGCTGCGACCGGGGGGTGCGGAGCAACTGTGAGCCACCGCCGATCACAGGGGGTCTGGCGGGGACGGCAACCCTCGGACCTTTTTTTGAGTTTGTAATCGTAACCATCGATAAACTACAATAGTGAATCTGCAGAGCAAGCACTTAACTTTGTGGGGGTCTGGGGGCGGCAGCCCCCAGAAGTTGAAGCTTTTTTGAGATTTTAACCATCGAAATTGCATTGAAAATTGCACTTTTTACATGAAATAAAGAAATGTAGTGGATCTACAGCTATGAGCTAGCATTTAGCAATTTAGCAATGCGGGGGTCTGGGGGGGGGCAGCCCCCAGAAGTTTTAGGTTTTAGGTTTTTAGGCAGCCCAAAGGTTTTAACCATCTACATTGCACTGACAACTGCACTTTTGACATAAAATAAACAAAAATATATAATTTTAAAATATTAAACATTATTATTTAAGCCCATGGATCAAAAAGCAGGCCCAGGGGCCTATGACTTACGTTATATATCGTCGAGCGGGGAACAAAAGTCACGTCCATTTGGCGTAAAGGCCCGTTGTGTACAGCTGCGTACATACATATGTATGTAAGAGTTGGAGTGAATCTTTTTGTCCTATGGGCCAGCGTAGGCTATTTTATGGCTGCGTTCAAAAATTGGGGTTTTGCGATGATTTATCGTTGCAATATGCTTTTGCCAGGTGGCTTTTTCTGATCCGTCGTCAAGAACGACCGTTTCTGATGTGTGTTGCAATTTTAGGGTTGAAAATTGACACACGAGACGCGGATACACTTGCCGTTAGCAGATCATTATTCAAAGTTCCAAATGGTCGACTGTGGCTAATTTTATTATACAGAAACTATAAATTGGCCGAAAATTGCTAATATGTGTCGTTTTTAGCGTTAAAATAGCAATTAAATGCATTTTTAACGTTTTAAAACAAAGAAAACTCATCCCCCCTCCCCGAAATTTTTTGTGGCTACGCCACTGCAGATTGGTGTAATAATGCTTCAAAAATTAAAATTAACAAAAAGTGAAAAAATCGTAAAAAATATCATGTATGCAAAAAAATACAAACAAAAAAATACAAACATGTATGCAGCAAAGCAAAAAATAGTATATAGCAGGCGGGGAAAAAAAACCCACCCCATTTTTTGGGGGAAAAAAACCCACCCCAGTTCCGGAACTTGGGTACGTGGTACAGGTCTGAAAATTTGCCAGCGTATAGTACAGTCCCTGTAGGCAAACGTATATAAGCGGTATCCAAAAGGGGTCTCGCTGGTATTTTTTATGAGTCAAAAATTGGACCCCCCTATTTTTGACCCGACATGGCTCCCAGGGAGGTGAATTTTGGAGTCTCATTTCTCAGCACTAAGAGATGCGAGCTCAAATGTAAAAACACTTTTACAGAGGACTACC